>JAUKNK010000342.1:0-20000 GCA_030765055.1 Mantis religiosa | reverse complement strand
TAAATAGAAAAGCCCAACCTCTCGTAAAGCATGCATTTCCTACCGTGAAAAATTTCCCCCAAGTTCGATCTGGCCACGTGCTCCTTAGCTTTTACAGTCCATAGTTATGTCGTCACAATATGAGTCAGAAATACGAAATTGATGACACATGTTTAATTGAAAATTTCTTTGTAATCGCATGGGCTCTTTTCGTTAGAAAATGCAAATGAATCATTTAAATTTTCTTTTATACTTTATGTCATTTATTTCAAGTTCACTTAATTTTCGAACGCATTAATTTAAAATGTTACCTCCAACATTCTTGTAAAATGTTTGTTCACGCCGTTAGCATTACATTTCCAACAAGGAAGTCTTATGAACAGTTATTTGTAAAATGATAGTGTTTTGAGCAATAATGCCTATAAACACTGGAATTCCACGGTCCCGCTGCTCTAAGTTAATGGATCTTCGCGAGTGCACAGGCACGCATCTTGAAAACTGCCTGAAACAGCAGTTGGAAAACGTAAATACGAGGGGGGGTGGGGACCCAAAAGATACCAGACTCCGAGGGCGCTGCCACTCGTAGACGTAGCGCAGGGTTCTCATACTAGATAGTGTTAGCAGAGACCTTCATGAAACACCTGTGCAGACGCATCAGTGTGGAGTGACCGAGTATGTGGAGAAGCTGGCGGACCATCTCCACGACATGCACGGGATGGCTCGCCAGAACATCCAGAAGGCCAGCGACCGCATGAAGACCCGGTATGACAGGCAAGCCAACAGCCAAGGTTTCCAGCAAGGTGACTTGGTCTGGTTGTACCGCCGTATCCGGACCAAGGGACGCTGCCCGAAACTCCAGCAGCCATGGCAAACACCGTACGTGTTTTTGAAGGGGTACGATTAACCATCTCTCCTGCTTTTCCTTTCTACAGAACTGTATAACCTGATAAATGATATGTTTTACATCAGAATGGGATACTTTTCTTGTTTTTAACTTGGTAGGTGCTTCCGCAATTAAACTCTTCACAATGTACACGCCAATTTTATCGCAACGAGCACTGCAACTGCCACTATACTATTCTAATTTTAACTGCATAAGAAAAGGTTCGAAGAAGCACCGTGTTGAACTGCACTACATTTGCACGTCACATCGGAAGTATCTCTGTATTTTTGATGCTTGCGTTATCTGCACTGTACCTGAGGTACTCCGCCCATTTGTGACGTAACTGATTAGTAACGCATCTTGCCGAGTTCATTCATATTGTGCTCGACTGGTGCGCTTATTATTCCATTTACTTCTCTTTAATCCAGACAAAAATTTGCCGAGCTGCTACTTACTGCATACTCCCATATGTTTGCAGCCTCAAGACATTCGGGGAATGCAATAGGCCTTAAGCCTGTCACTCTGAGATTTCTTGGAAATTCCATTCTATTTGGACGACCAAGAGAAATACTAAGATGGCTTCCAATTGAGATATAAGGAAGCATATGTCGGAAATAGTTAACACAACAAAATATTTTATTTGACACCATTTTTAAAAGCTCTATCTACGTCTGTCATACTAAAATATGTATATCTTCTATGTTTTACCAGCTATATAAATGTTTTTTAGATTGTAGAGAACTTCAGGCGTTATTCTGTAAAAAATTCAAAAATAATTATGACATTTATAATTTAAAGTATGACAATTTAATCACAATAATGTCACATTTGGGAAATTCAAAACGCGCGAAAAAATTTTACCTATCAAGGATATTTTGGATGGAAGATTTTATTTAATATTTTGGTGTTTCATTCATTAAAAAATCCAATCATAGGTAACAAATCTGATACATTATCGATTGGTTTTCAAAGATCAGCAGACCTTTTACTAAATATGGTTTCTGGAACGGCTCAGGGAAACTCAAAATACATATTTCCAGTGAAACGTTAGTATCGACTTGGTGGAATATATGCCTGCCTTGGATGAGCTAACCTATAATTGGTTTTAGTTAAAGTCCCATACGTTTGCATTACTCTATTTAGATGGATAAGGGCTATTTGGGCGGTGACAGGGGGGATCCATTTGTCGCCGAAATGGCTGAAAAATATGCTTCCCAAAGATTTGCCATATGAGTCTCCTTAATGATCAGTACTCTACTTGTTTTGGCATACAAAAAGTAATCTATGAACAAGGATTCGATTTGCATTACCTGGACGGCAGGATGACAGTCTCTTTGAAGCACTGTAGCGTTATTATACAAAGGGCTGTGCAATAAAGAATGACCACAACTTTTTTGACAACGTACCTCTACTCATCCTCATAATTTTGACGTTCCTTCTCAAAATAGTCTCCCCTGAATGCGATGCACTTGTCCCAGTGTTTCTGCCAGTCTTCTAAGACATGCTGGAAGCCACTTTGAGAGATCCTACAAAATCGTCTACGCAGCCCTCACTACTGCTTCTGATGTTGGATAATACTTCCCACAAAGGCGTTTCTTCAAGTTAGTTAATAGAATTAAGTCACATGGGGCTAAACCCGGACTATAGGAAGGGTGAGGATGCACTCCTCGTTCATTTTTGCAAGATATTCAGCAACAATATTGGCAATATGCGGCTGAACATTATCGTGTTGCAGCATCCAGCCTGCTTCACGTAAATGTGGTCTTCTGCGCCTTATATGGACTTGCAATATTTTCAGGACATCCCTGTAGTATTTTCCAGTTACTGATGTGTGTGCAGGTACAACATGCTGATAAATCATTCCATGAACATCAAAGAATGAGATGACAATAGCTTTCCCAGCATAAGCAACCACTTTTACTTTTTTGGGTTGGTGATGACGGAGATTTCCGCACTGAGTTTTGCTGTTTGCTCTCAGGATCAAAATGATGTAGGCAGTTTCATCAGCAGTGATTACGTTTGTAAGAAACTCCGGATTTTCCCTCTAACATCAACTTTAACTACATGTTACCTCCATTGCAGTGGTAGGCGATACTGAACATGTCTGAACTGGCCTGGTTCCCTCAGGCGGGAACCAGGAGTACCAACAATGAAACTACTTAGGCCTGTTTATTACATATTAGGCTAACAGAATATAATAAGGTTGAATTTTAGTGCGAAAAATTACGACCGTAAAAAATTATGATCATTCTTTGTTGAACAGCCCTCGTACATTGCACTTGAAGTGAAAAAAAGGAATGGTATTTGAAGATTAAGACTGAAATTACCACCCCCCAATTGTATGGAGTTATTTGAAAGAACTGTGGAGGGACATGCTCGTTTTAAGGGGTATTTACCTATACAATAGTTGGGTTATCTGGTATAACTTTTCCCTCCCTATTTCCTGGCTATGATCTCTTTCGTAAACTTGACGGGTACACTTACTGTTAGACGTTAGAAAATATAACGGAAAAAATTAAATATAAAGAACCTCTATGAACACATAAGCGCTATTAACCAGGCGCTGAAAAGAATAGACATTTCAAGAAGGTCCCTTTTGAGTCCCATATTCAGAAACGTCGGTTCATTCTCTATTTATATCTATAAAATGCTCGAATAATTTAGAGGATTGCTAAAGCAATGGTCTATAGTGTTATAAGAATGTACTCGGTTACCTCTATTTGAGTTAGTTGCCAGAAGATGGCAGGTTAACCCCATTTGGCCCACCTCGGGCTGTCCCTTGGCCTGCTATCTGCCTCTCGCTTGCTTAACAGACAACCTTCCGGTTATTACAGAAACTTATACTGTCTGATGCGATAAGGGCATCTCTTTGTAAAATAAAATAATTACAGTTTCAAGTTAAAGTGCAGTAATATAATGATCTGGATAATTTATAAAAATTATTAAGCGTATTCTTCAGGTGTATATTAATATTTTCTTTTTAGCTTTCACTCATATTATTGTGGTGAGCTTTTCTTACTCAGATCGGCAGTTTCTTGTTGCATGGAACTTTGATTTTGCCGGTTGAGGGAAAAATGTCTTCAGTTATACCAATAAAGCTTGGAGTTCTGGAGGGCAATTTTTGTCCGATTTTCCCTTGGAAGGATCAAAGTATCTTCCTTCTAGCGTGAATTTTGCTAAAGCTTAAATGAATAGCGATAGAAACACTTAACCAAACCATAAATCTTTAACTGCGTTTGTGTTATTAGATATTAAAGTGGTAGAATAGTTTAGAAGAATCGTTTCACGTTTCTAGGGTACCAAAGGACTAATCGAATTAAAACCAACATTAATTATGTTTTGGATTTTTAATATGTTAGTAATGTTTGGAGTACATATCCTCAGTTGCCTGCAACCACTTTCTAAAATTGAGGGCAGCGAGCTCCATTTTCAGCTCTGTAAGCTTTTGGTCCATACAGCAATAGAAACAGCGTTTCCGAATGCTTTATTGTTGTAGGAAATATTATGCAATTATTTTAACATTTTAATAATTCATTGTAAGCATAAGGAGCGAAATTACTTTTATCTCACGCAGCTAGTTATATTTTATTTCTCTGTCTACCATTCTTTGCTTAGCTATAAATAACAATAATAGTAACAGAAATAATGGCAACGATTAAGATGGTAATAACAATAACAATTATGTATTTTCATTTAAATAACTACAGGCAAAAATTGTAATAACACAATCGAAAACAACACAAACACTTATGTAATAATTTACATAAAATATTTGTATATAAAAAGCAGTATTTTATACTTTAAATGCATATCTCACAAGGAATGTACAATTTTTGTAAAGTGTTTCACACACTGCCTTAGCCAATAATTTTTTGAAAAACTCCGCAGGGAAGCGAGAGTCGGAATAATTTCAATGCAGGCAAAAAAAAAAAAAAAAAAAAAAAAATAATAATATATGATAGTAAAACTAATATGTCAATTGTCTTTTTGTTCCTCAGTTCTATTTCTGCTCCTTCATTAAGATGTGAAGCATAACAACCTTTGATGAAACCGGTGAGAATGTGGGCTGCTTTAACGGATGTACGTGATATTGAGCCTTCCTTTAATAGTCCAGGATAATAAATAAAGGTAGCTGCAACCAAACTTATTGCTGCTTTTTCTTTATTAGATGTTCTCTCATTGCCACACATTTCTTTTCTGAAAAAGAAACAATAAAATATTATCTTTTAATAAGATGTTGAGGAAAGAGTGCACAGCAAAAGTAGGTAACTATCAACATGGAGGGAACGAAGTAGGGGAGGCAATGAATCTTTTTTTTTTGCCCTCGGTAAAATCTCATATGGCAATCGAAGGGAAAAATAAGAAAAATAATGAAAGGAAAATTAAGAGGATGTGGGACACTAGATCTGTAGATCACTTTCTTGAAGAAATTACAGAAGAGCTTGGCATCTAGCTTTGTGGCATAAGTGTAATATGGTGTTGACGCTAGTGGGAAAAGGAACAGACTGTTGAAGTAGGCGGCGGAGGAAGGAAGAACGGTGTGCTCGGTAGCGAGAGCAACTGAACAGGAGATGATTGAGGTCACCGATTTCGCCTGTATCAGGACATACAGGGGAATCGATGAGACGTAGTCGGTGTAGATGCGCAGGGTAATATCCATGTCCAAGTCGCATTCTAATGATGGAGGTGAGATGTCGACGTGCAATCCTAAAGCTGGAGAACCAAGGGGTCGTGGATAGATGTGTCTGAACGGCGGCGTAGTGTTTACCTTTGATGGTCTGAGAACGAAGCCAGGCATCATTCCAGCGGCAATAGGCGTCACGCCTAAGGACCGGGAAGAAATCCGTGTAGGGCAGTTGGATGCCTTGAAAGGTGCCTCGGGAGAGTCCCTCTTTTGCCAGGCGCTCGGCGATTTCATTGTATCGAATTCCGACATGCCCTCTGATCCAAAGGAAGTGAACATGCTGTCCGGCTAGGGTAGCGTTGTTCACCAACGGCAGGATCTCGTAAAGATAACAGTGCATATCTCTCGTCTAGAGACGACAGTGACAACGTTGGCCAGAGCAGATAAGCTTTTGTTGGTAAGCAGCACGAAGCACTGCCCAACGCCCTCCTGTTTATTGTGGCAGAAAGTGTCTGCCTCTCGTTCCTGAGGTCAAGAGTTCTTATCTCGTTCAGAGTGAGTTTGCTGGATAAGGTTGTTTCCGGGTTATTGACTTACCCTGAAGGATGAGTTTATGGTAGGTAACTCTTAATTTCTATGGAACATGGCTCATTTAAACATCATTTCACATAGTTCATTCAAACTCCAATATGACCTATGCTTAAGACGTTAATTAAAATAAATCTAGGAGACGGTGCATTCAGGCAGTATTCCTTCACTATAAACACATTCAAAATTGTGAATACAGACGGAAATATGCCAATGTAGGAATATTTCTCCGATGTACCACCCATTTTAAAATTGTGGTGTCCACTGTTCAAATCTCACCAAAACAGTATGCCTTGTCATAAGCACACTCTACTTTTAAAGGAAGGAAAGTAAAAGATCATCACACCATCGTAGATATTGTTGAAAACAAACTTGGAATATCTTGTGCCTTTCCTTAATAATCCTGCACGGAACTACTGCTTATTGCTTCCCTATTATTAATATTTGTCCATCATGTTGAAATATGAAGGCCATTTTCATAGTATGCTTCTATGTTTTGAATTATTCCTAGGAAACGGTGCAAATTGGTGGCAGAGCAATATTAATGCATTTTCGACGTACTCTCAACTATAGGCAAACTTTACGATTAATTTTTTCAGTTAGACCTTCTGTTATTGATTTATTTTCCCAAAAGGAGATTGCTTTTAAGACCATTCTTGCTGTTTTTAGACGGCCTTTCTATTCTGTGTATATTATACTCCTCCACAGGAGAGAAAGTCTCCGAGGGGCGAGACGCAGGGGTTTGGCCGAAGGTCTCCACACCCTCCCTGGACAGGTTTATGACACCCCATATCAGTACGGTTACAGACCATTCAAAAACATTCTGACGGCTTCTACTTTTGTGAATGAATCCTCTCGGCTTTAATGTACAGAGTGAGTAGGACGCATGTTTTCTTAACGGTCTGCTCCTTGTATAGCAAGCGTCCTCTGCCACACACATTCGCTGCCCTTGTCCCACAGCACATTCCTTTCAGGAATTTTCTTTGCGTTGCTATACTATACCACGTTTTCCTTTTACGTATCTTATATACGCCGTTTTTGGGATACCTTTCTCTCTTCATTCGTTGTCCTTTGGTTTCATTGTGGCGTTTGCTAATTTAGAACTTTTACGGAAACACAAACTGGTTTTTCTTTGTTAATTACATGTCTTGGCCTACTGATAGCTCACAACCGTGCGCGACCTTGATCCAGTTGTTACCGGAGCGTCTACTACCAAGCCTGAAGTTAGCGCATTTTCACAACAAGATATTCCATCGTTTTGTAGAAAATTTAGTATATCAGTATTCTGAAGTTCAAAGTAATTTAGACCGGAATGTACCAAATTCTTCTCCCGCTCTATTACGGAGTCTACGCGCAAAGTTTTTACTTCAGTTTGATAAATTAAATTGGATTACCTATGCAATCAAAACCTCCTTCCCCACATTGACTTACTTTAAGGGATGTTCTTTCCAAATAGTCGACCTTATCTACTAGATTATCGAACGTACCATCAGATGCGACTAGGGAAGCTACTCTTGAACTTTTGGCTGGTTCTGTAGATCCGGGCAGTAAAACCACGAATTCTCCATTTAGAGCCATTACTTTCAAACCTTTACAGGTGTGACATTTGGCCCAAAATTTCCTTGATAAGGCACATTTTAATGTTAATACCACACAGGAGTCACTTACAGATGCCGACATAAGTATTTCAACGTAAACATATTTGTTACTTATATTGTTTTAAAGTTACACAGGGTAAGCATACGTAAATACAATTGGTACAAAATAAACTTGAGTCTTCGATCAAACATAAAAACTCATATATAGCAACTGAAACTAATTTACACTGCAAGGAGAAATAAAACGGTTACTTTACATCTGGACATAAGTATTCTAACAGAGAACAGCTAGTATTTAGTGATCATCCCCTTTCTTTGAATTACTGCTGATAATCGTTCGGGTATTGTCTGTATGTGTTGTTTAGTGAATGCAGAGTCCATATTTCTCCACTCTGTTTGAGGAAGTTCTTTCAGATGGACCTTGCTTCTGATGTGATGCTTTCTCTCACCCTCCTCGAGTTCCTTCCAGATGTTCTCTATAGGTTTTAAATCTTGAGATCTGGGTGCTGTCTTCAAAGTTTGAGGAGTGTTGTTCACGATCCAAAGCCAGATCTGGTCAAAGTGACCAGATTATGACACTATATATTTATATTACGAATATTGCGAATTAAGTTGAGAATGGTACAAATTGCAGCCAAAGAATAGACAAAATCTAATGGAAATAGGTAACAGAAATAAGGGAGTGAGGCACACATATACGAGGCTGATCCGAAAAGTTTCCAACCTCAACATTAAGATGGCAGAACTCATAAATAAAATGTAGTAAATTTCGTTTTTCATCTGTTGACAGTTACTCGCCAAAGCTTCAGCCAACTTTGACGCTCAGTTTTTACGGAACAGTCATTTGAGTGAGTAGATGTGAGTGTTTTTATGAAAATGGACAAAATGGACATGGACATTAAATACTTGCTTTGAAAGAACTTTGCATACGAAAATCAAATATAAGCTGGATTCTGTATATGGGGACTATGCACCGTCATTTATTACAGTGAAATCTTCGACAGCTGAGTTTACACGTGGCCGTAGGAGCTTGGGAGACAATAAACGTTCGGGACGTCCAAAAACTGCATCTACCGATGAAAACATCGCCAAACTTCACCAAATGCTGCTAGACGACCGCTGAATTGAACTGAGAGAGATAGCATAGGCTATGAATATGTCAAAAGAACATGTTTGTTACATATTAAATCAACATTTAGACATGAGAAAGATGTCCGCGTGGTGAGTGCCGCGCTTGCTCACGTTAGACCAAAAACGTGTTCGAATGTTGGCGCAGTTTATTCGCAATATACCCGAGTTTTGACACCTATTAATTACTGTAGTTGAAACTTAGATACACCATTATACGTCCGAAACAAAACTACAGTCCAAACAGTGGACTGCAAAGGGGGAACCGTCTCCAAAGAACCTAAAACTTTATTTTTCGACTGGGAAAGTGTTAGCGACGGTTTTTTGTGGTGCTCATGGGGTTATTTAAATCGATTATCTTCATAAGGGAAAAACATTACAGCAGCATAAAACACATCATTACTTGACAAGCTGAAGACAGAACTTGCGAAAAATGGTCACATTTGCAGAAAAGGGAAATCCTTTTTCACCAAGACAACGCACCGTCTTACAATTCAATGGTTGCAATGGCGAAAATTCCCGAATTACGGTTTAAACTGCTTGGCCATCCACGTTAATCACCAGATCTAGCCACAAGCGACTTCTTTTTGTTCCCTCATTTGAAAATTGCTCTCGGAGGACAGATATTTTTTTTCAAATAAAGAGGCGGTCACCTTCGTGAACAATGATTTTGCAGAGAAAAACGCCGAGTACTATTATACTTATATGTTTATTAGGTCAGAAACCTTTCAGACCACCTATGTATATGTTTGGAGTGTTACACAAAGGACCAAAGGAAAGTTTCTTAAACTACTAATGCATTCATTCGTACACACAGCACCTTCCAGAACGAGGCACTTGTCGGTGATCTCGGAAGTTAAGACAAAAAATACAAGTTAGTAGTGACGGTGTTATACCCTACATACCTGCGTCTCGTAAGCATTGGGAAGGCGGATGAGTGTCATGCAGTCGCAAACGTACTCATAAAACCAAGGTCACGAGCAATGGTAATCTATCAAACGTTGTCACACGACGGACACAGTGTCACAAAATATGTTCCACATTTCCTTATAAATTACGCAAAAAAAATTTATACCTTCCAGATATATGGATATAAACAAAATAATAATTAATATTTACAATGTGCAGAATTAAGTGAAAAGATAATTCGCTGTAGCAATACTGCTTTATATTAGCGTATATGCCTGGTTACAATGAACAGTAATATACATTTGGAAGGTTTCAAACGATCTGTTCTTCTCCAGAAATGCTCTGTATTGGCAAAAGTTATTCTGCATCGCATGATCTGACTGGGACACTGTTTCCTTTCTGGGCATTACAAACTTCTCTGGAAACTTGTATTTCATCCCGAATTTTACACAGAGTAGAATGTCCTATATTTTTCTGGAGAACGCGTTTTAGTTTCTGCTGCACCTGTGAAAGTATTCCGTCTGAGCTTAACGGAGCCAATCCTCGCAACCTTCCACCAACAGCACGAGTTGATGACTCAGTTGAACATCTATACCTCGTGGACAACTAACTTCATGAATTGTTGGTTAACTTCCCGGTCCTATTCACAACTACTGTTGTTTACGTTACTTGTACTGACACACATCATTTCAGTGTAAACAATTTAAAAGAGAACTTCTGAAAAATTCGTATCATAGTGTAACCGCAGTATCAGGCAGCAATTAGGAGGCGGCGAATTAATCGAAATCAGATAATTAAAAAAGAAGATAAATGAATAAAAATGGTTTGCTAAGCTAATATAAAACTCTTGCTATAATAATATAAAATTCGAATGGATAGAGTAATGATTAACATAGCGGTTGACTTGAAGAATTAGAAGGAAAGAATATAATTTAATATAGCGTACATACTAGCATCCAGGCAAGAAAGAGGAAATATTCCTGTAAAAATCTGTACACGTCGCAGAGACAGGAAGGAAGGACCGTAGGACCGTTAAATTCTTTGCGTTAGTAATAGTTCAATGTCTGAGAACTATTGTATATTTTCAACCAGGAATGTTTTGGGACAAAGGGCTTTCAAAATGCAGTTGAGCATGAACGCTAAAGGGATTTACTTCGCTGATTTGATAACGATGTGTACTGTTACAAACAACTCAAGAAAGGCGCTTCCCAACTCAGGGTGGGCTGAACGTCAGTGAGTTGAATGAGTTTTGCAAACCAATGCGCAAATTCGAAATAAATGAGAAACCAATAATAATGTAACATTTGAGAAGGGTGAGCTAGTTTGGTCATGTGGTAAGGTTAGAAAGAGGGTCAGAATAGGGTTTGAACTGAATCCTAAAGTAAGAAAAACTTACTTAAAAGGTGATACTACGACAGGAAGGACGTGTTCATGCGCGTTAAGAAGAGAAGCGCAGATTCATAATTCTGAAATAAAGGGAAGTTAATAATAGCGCAACCAGCGTAAGTGGAAGCAGCATTAGAAGTTTATTAGAGAAATGTAGTCGCCGTTTAAAGAAAAAATAGAAACCGCGCGGAAGGAACAGTGTCACAAAGCCTTTCCGCTCGTTTGCTGAGTGTTTTTATTACCCCCTTTCATCAGATGGGGTATACAAAATTCAATGCAGCTGCGGCCATGTTTACATTGGTACCACAATGCGCAGTGCTGCCACCAGATTAATAGAACACAGCCGAATCTGCAGGTTAGGACAAATAGAAAAATCTTCGGTTGCAGAACATGCATTACTGTGGGGCCATGACATCCAATTCAACAACACTACAGTCCTCTCATCAAGTGTCAGCTACCATGCCCGCCTACAGAGAGAAGCAATAGAAATGTTTAAACACAAAAATAAGTTTAACCGCAAACAAGAAGCACTTCGCATACATAAAGCCTGGGTTCCCGCATTACAAGGACTTCAATCACACGCACATGAATACAGAGACAGTAAATACATGAAACAGCCACTTCCCGACCAGAGCCAATCAGAACGCGATCTGCCTTAGCCCCGCCCCTTTCCAGCCAATATTAATTAGGACGTGCGGACAGCCGCTTCATTCGACTCCTGACCTCTATAGCTGACGGATCAACCCTGAGGATGATAGGCGCAGCTCCTGGCGAAACGTCGGTTCCTTCAAAACCTTCTAGACCACGGCCCATAAGCCCGGAAGACAACATTCATTTTCAAGACGCCAGCCGTGAAAACCTCAGCTTATAGACTAATTAATTGTTCTGTCTGCCGAATATATGATCGTATATTGTTTGTTCTTGGGCTGAACTAAGCAGTTAAATCCGTCATCAATTTACGAGGGCTGTTCAATGAAGAAGGATCATTACTTCTTACGGTCATAATTTTTCGCAATAAAATCGAGTCTTATTATATTCTGTTACCTTAATGTGAAACAAACTTGTAGTAGTAGTTTCATTGCAGGTGCTCCTGGTTTCCGCCTGTGAGAACCACGCAAATTCAGACATGTTAAGTATCGGCTACCACTGCAATGGAGGTAACAAGCGTGGAACAATATGCGGCTTTGAAATTCTCCTTACGTCCTAAAAGAAATCTTCAGTTAAGGCATATTCAGTGTTACAGGAGGCCTATGGAGAGTCTGTTCTTCTCTACAACACAGCTCGAAGAAATGTTTAAAGAGCGGAGACAATAAATTTCAAAGGAAAGTGGACCCGGTGCACCAGTTACTGCTCTGATGGAAGAAAACACAACACTGCTGCTGCTATTGTAAGGGAGGTTTGACGTATTACCTTAAGATCAATTTATGAAATAAGGAACATTTCATTTGGTGCCACCCACACGTTGGTGACAGAAACATTACACATGAGACGTGTTTGTGCGCGATGGGTTCCAAGACTTAATTCGCTAACTAAATGCCATTCGCAAACAGGTCTGGATGCAATTAAAGTTGAGGTTAGAGGAAGATCCGGAATTTCTTTCAGAGGTAATCACTGCTGTAGAAACGTGGCTACATCTGTCTGATCCTGAGAGCAAACAGCAAGGACCAGTGAGGAAATCTGGGTAGCAGAGGTCGTTAATATCGTTTCGCGAAAATGGGCTCTATGAAAGAAGCGCTCAAACATCTATAGCAGATATTCTGACAAATGAATGTGGAGAGATTTGGAAATTTCATAATCGGAAGAAAAAAATCTGTCAGCATATATCTCTTAAGCTTAATGGTGTACGTTAGCCACGTAAAGAACATTAAAGATAGCCTGATCATGAATCACTTGTGTGGCCAAAGCGCTGGTATTTATAACACCTCAGTGGATTAGGTATGTACTGCCTCACTTCAATAGCTTCATACCCTGCCTTAATCCTTTTCGGGAAAGCTACCCGATCAAAGATAAGAAACAGGGTACGAGTGAGCACTAGTTCACCTCGTTCTTTGTGGTGAACTCGGTATACATTAGCCTTACCTTGTTCCGCCGAGTTTTGCTGAATCTGTTCATTGGAAATACCATCCAATGCGCTGATATTTACAACACAACGCGACGAGTTCAGAGTCCTATGCAATTCAACCCGCACCGGATAGCTCGCAGGCATATTGGCTTTCAAGAATTTAGCAGCCTGTGTCGAAGAAACTGCTTCGACCAAGGGTGTGCCATTGAGAGATCTAGTACAAGCCTTCACAGAACCAGCAGTACAATCTAAGCCCTTCTGAATAACGAACGGTTTCACGGTACTAAGCTTGTGACCTTCAGTTCCATAAATGACTAAATAGCGTGGACCACTACACTCGGCTATTTCCTTTCCACTATTGATAATAACTTTAACAGAGGAGTTTACCATAATAGACCAACTTTCATCCCCCAGTGATCCCCACCCACCACGGAGCCCAACAAGGGGTCATCCCACTGGGATGACAAGGCTACACAGGAGATATAGCGAGCTCGCCGTCTCACTCACCCTGGAGTTCGGAACAATACCTAGTCCTGGCCGATTTTTTAGGGGTGGATTAGTCTCTAACCTCCCGTTTAGGCGAAGCAGAAACCAAAGTAGTGTATTAGAAGCGCGCACCCTCCCCGGGTTCAGAAGGTCACTGGAACGAGCTCAGATGCGCATCCCTCAACTACCAGGACAAACCTTTTCACCGACACGGGTCTCCACGCACGGCCTACACGTGGGTGGGCGTGTTGACTGTCTGCCTCAACCACGAAGAGGAGCCCACACGAGGGAGACTGTTGGCTTGGGACTCCGGGTGCGCCAAACCCATACCTAACGAAGTAGGCCCCTGGGGGGGGGGGTTGCAAAAACTAGTAGGGATTGTGGTGTAACTGGCAGAGTTTCTATTGGCCTGACAAGCGAGGCAATGTATTTTTCAATTGTGACGTTGATATCCGCCTCGCTGTAGTATGACAGCCCGGGTTGCGCTATCTCGTGCATTTCGAGGGTAAACTTGCTCCAGTAGGTTTCAGCGCGCCTCAGAGGGCCGGTCAGACTGGCCGTGATGGCGCCGCAGATGTCGAAATGCACTGGAAGGTGGTTGGAGTCCAGTCTGTAATACACAGTGAAGTTGTTTGATAATGTCGCATATTCTGTGGTTACGAAGTTCAAAATTTCATGGTCAAATCATGGCTGCATGTTAGACTGTTACCTGAAAGGCTACTCCCGGATTTGAATATAGCTAATTTGATAACAGAAAAGAACTGTTCGCAGGCGTATGTCGAACTAAGCATACATAGTTATCTATGCAGCAAGTGCATACAAAGTTGGAAATTTGGGCAACACCATCCTCTAAAAAACACAAGGGAACTATTACTATGCTCTCTCCTAAACGTTCTTGAGAGTTTGATGGCATTATCTCTGCTCTATGTGGGGCCTGTATACCAAAAATCGTTTGCGGAGTATAATTGGAAGTAAACAAAAGTGAGTCCAGAATACGTAGGAGTTTATAAGCATAATAACACAGCATTGTCCAGGAGGAGGGCCGCGCCGTGGCCTTCGGTCCGAAGCGACCACAAAGTATTCCTGGCAAGCAACACGGCGCTGAGGCGTGTTTTATCCGGGATTTCCGGTTTCCCTTTGCATCTCATTACATCAGTACTCCAGTTTGTGTATTAACAGCGTCACCGCCTACGGTGCCACATGTAGTTAAACACAACACATTTCATTACACAGGAGGTATTGTTTGCCCCTTATCGGCAGCGGTCCGCATATGACATGCGTAAGTAGCGCCGTCACCCAGAGCTGACGAGCGATGTCCAGAAGCTACTTGATAGTGGTTGCATTCGGCACTTTCTATGCTGAGTTTTAGGGTATTAAGGTTCTACTCCGCAGGAAATTTTTGGTAAACATGAGGTATTTTAAATTACAGGACGTAAATGAATGAATGATTTAGTTGATTAATTAGTACATTAATCGCGCTTGCTAGAAGTACTATTGCGTAAAAGACTCCCTTCGGGCTACTGCATTTAACCAGAGTGAAGAGATACATTCATATAATTTATTTTGGCCAAATTATTAAACAAATCTTGAAATTCCAGCACGTGCAGTGAAATATGCATGGGCAACACCTATTTTAATCTAGAACGTTTGTTTTATTGTTGCAAATGGCGTGTATTTATCTGCAATTATTACTATAATATATGCTGAATCATGTAAGAAAACAAATGGCTTTTACCAGTTAATTTATTATTTTTATTTACTGCTTAATTTTTCCTGCAAGATAATAATAATAATAATAATAGCTTTATTGCCTGTAGACTTTGGGATACAAGGTTTTAGGCATGGTCAAAATCTATACATACAATACAAATTTTACACATATTTGGTTTACAATGTCAATCAACTTAAAATTATATTTACACTTCACTTAAAACTAGTTATTCTTATTTACAATTTACTTACTATAACTACTATATTTACAAATCAATTAAATTGTACAGACATTTTTCAATTAGGTATTTTTTCAAGTGTTGTTTAAAAGTTTTTCCTTGTGCTAATTTAATATAATTGGGAAGTTTATTAAACATAATGATACCTGCATTGTATGAGTCTTTCTTGCTTGATGTTTTAGCCTTATAATCTCTATGATAATTATTAGTTCCTCTAGTGTTATATGAGTAATGATCTTTATTTAGTAGAGTAAACTCTCCTTTTGTTTTTATTAATAGGATAACCTTATATACATACAATGATATCACGGTTAGTATCTTCTGTTGTTTGAATACTTCTTTTACAGATTGTCGATTTGTCAGATTAAATATACATCTCAAGCTTTTTTTCTGTAGGATAAGAATTCTATTTAATTTTAGGTTACTAGTTGCCCCCCATATTTCGATACCATATTCAATGTGACAGTGGATTAACCCATAGTATGCCATTTTTAGTACTTCTCTTTCTAGTTTGTAAGACAAGTTTCTTAGCAAATATATATTAGCACACAACTTTTTACTGAGTATGTCTACATGATCATTATAAGTTAGATTTTTGTCAATATAAATGCCAAGAAATTTTATGCAATTTATTTGGTCAATTTTTGTGCTGCCGGTATGAATTTCTATCTCATTCTCTATGCTGTCGCGAAGCTCAAATAGCATAGTTTTTGTTTTATTAAGGTTTATCTGTAATTGTGCATTTTTTAGGTAATTTGTTATGTGAGTTACTGATTTTGAGGCCTTTGTTTCCAACTGTTTAATAGTTTTGTCTGCACAAATTAATGTAGTGTCATCTGCATATGATATTATATTATAATCATCTGTACACTGCATATTATTTACATAAAGCAAGAATAATAGTGGGCCTAATACCGAACCTTGAGGAACACCTGTTTTCACCACATCATATTTAGACTTAATAGTTTGAATAGTATTTGCTTGTTTAGAATGTATTTCTGTGCACTGTGGTCGATGTTTAAGGTAGGATGATAAAAGCTCATGTACTTTGCCTCTTACTCCATAGTTCTGTAACTTATATAGTAGTAAGTCATGACACACTGAGTCAAAGGCCTTGGACAAATCTAAAAATATTCCTACAGTTTTATTATTTTCTTCTAAATTTAGCATTATTTTGTGTAAAAATTCTGACACAGCGGTAATAGTCGAATATCCTTTTCGAAAACCATGTTGGGACCGAAACAGTACTTTATTAGATTCCAGAAAGTCTACCAATCTTCTGTTAATTACCTTTTCGTATATTTTTGCAAATAGAGATATTAGGGTTATTGGTCTGTAGTAACTGGCTGTTTTTTCATCTCCCTTTTTAAGTACAGGTCTTACAATGCTGATTTTTAACAATTCAGGGAATTCTGCTTTTTCCATTGAGTGGTTAATCAAATGTACTAATATATTTTCTAATGAATATTTACAAAGTTTTAGAATTTTCGGTGTTATACCATCCCAACCTGGGGCACTGTCATTTTTTAAGTTACAAATAATTGAGTTAATTTCATCTTTACTAGTCTCATATAAATATACACTCTGAGCTATGATTAAATTACTTACATTAGGACATGCATCAACACTACCATCAACACTACCATCACTTCTGCTCATGTTTAAGAAATAATTATTTAATAAGTTACTGACTTCATTTGGATCCACTACACATCTACCGCTGTCATTTAGTTGAATATCCTTTTTTATAACTTTATCAGCTTTTGCACATTTGTTTATCATTTTCCATGCTGTTTTGGATACATTATTTGACATGATAAGTTTTTGGCTATTGTTATATTTATTAAATTTTATCAGGGCTTGTCTAAATAGCTTTTTATACTTGTTTTGTAGGTCTTTATACACATTTAGTCTAGTCGCTCTGTAAAATTCATAATTATCTTTAATTTTTTCTTGAAGGGCTATTATTTGTGGAGGTAAGTTGGTTTTTTTATGAGCATTATTCTTAATTGGCTTTTTCTTTACTGGACAGGTGTTGTCATAATGATGTTTGAGAATATTAAAGAAGAGGCTCCATTTTTCATTTGGAGTGTTTAAAGCATACACTTCTGCCCAGGTTTCTTGAGCTAGGCTATCGTTTAAAGTTTGTACATTAGTTTCTCTGAGGTCCCTACTATACTTGTATTTTATTTCTTCTTTTTCAATGAAGAGGCTGTGTATATCAACAATTTGGGCTGTATGGTCCGAAATATGAAAATCATTATTTATGAATGTTAATTTATTTTTATCCATATTTGTTATTATATGATCTATAGCTTTACTAGAACTTTCTGTTACTCTAGTGGGACCTATGTCTATTATATTTAAATTATGACTGAGTAAGACGTCATAGAAGTCAATATTGCTGGACTCCACGTTAAAATCACCTAATAGTATAATTTCTTTGTTCCTTTTTTGCACTTCATTTAGAAATTCATCTAGGCAAGTTAAAAATTCTGACAATATTGAGTTTGGTGATCTATAAATACCAAATATAGATATGTTCCCTTCAGCTGTTTGTACAGATATGCCAGCAATTTCGAAAGTCATTTCTTTACAATATTTGCTTAACCATTTTACCTTAGTGTATTTGTCTTCTGTCTTAACAAAAATTACCACTCCTCCACTTCTGTGATTACTTCGGCAAAAATTATCCATTTGCTTATAATTATCAAAATTTAACATTTTCAGCTGATTTACATTGAGACCATGTTCTGTAAAAATAATTACATTTGGATTTAATTCTGATATTATTACTTCTAGCATTTCTTGTTTGTTTGATATATATTGAGTATTTTGGTGCATTACCCTAATTACCCTACCATTACTTGGTTTGGCACTCATGCTTTGGTTACTGCATAGACCTTCCATTAGTCAATCTGAGTTAATTATGGCACCATCTATTTCAGACATAGGAATATAGTTACAAGATTTTTTTAACCCATTTTGTATCTCATGCAATATTAGAGACAATAGATAGTTTTTACCTCTATGGTTTAAGTGTAGGCCATGCCTTGTATGCTGTTCCCTTTGTAGTTCACCAATGTTTATTAAGGATACACTAGCATGACTCGCGCACAGAAGCTTCAGTTTTTTGTTTGTCTTTCTTATTTCTTTGTTTACACATGAGTCATAATGCAGATCAAACCTGTGTGGGATATTTACTACAATTGTGTGACCACCATTAGCACTTTGCAATATGTTATCTAAGTATTTTAGAACATTATCAGCTTCATTGTGATAAACATCATTTGAAAAACTGATCGAAAAACTGTCTTCATTTTGCGTTTAAATTTGAAATAGTTACACAACCTGGACCATGAAAACATTTTCCTTCGACAACTAATTTGAGGATCGCACTGTACATTTACTTGGGTATCTGATGGAACTATTAGTTGGGAGTTTAGGTGCATCTTTCGGAAAAAAATTTTTCTGCTGCATCCTGCTCCTCTGGTTCTTTAGAGCTGTCATTGTTTATATGATGTAAAGAGGCACTTTCCGCCTTGGACTTCCCTGTAATTGATGTATTCAAAGCCACGTTGACTGAAGATACCGCTCTCCTAAAGTCCGACTTTTCTGTTCCTCTTGTTGGGCTCTCCTCACTATATGTAGGATTAATCGTCTGAAAAGCATTCATTTTAAAATTAGTAATTAGTTATTGACTTTTATAAACATGTTCTTTCCATTGATTTCTACTTCTTTCAATAGAAATCAATGTAAAGAAGATGTTTAGAGGATGAATAATAACATAATACCAAAAATAGCCTTAAACTATGAACCTATAGGAAGAAGCAACCAGGGAAGACCGAAGAAAAGATGGGCAGACCATCTGGAGCCGGAACGGGTTAAACAATAAACAATACAAAGCCGTGAGGTAAAAGAAGAAGACCTTTATAAACATAAATTATTGCTATATGTTCTACATTTAATGATTAAATATAACATGTAAATTGCAACAAATATGCGTAACTCCCCTTTAAGTTAGAGAAATCGTCATTTTTAATGATACTCTTAAGACTATACTTGTAGCTATTACACCACTTAAAATATTTGTTATTTTCAATATAATTTATTTTCTGAACACTATAAAGGTACATTTTTCACAGATAGAGACTAAAAAGAAAATTGCAGGGACATAAGACTCGTTATTTATCGACAGTTTTGGACACAAATTTGCTCCTAGTAGTTAATACATTTTATTCGTCATATATTACATGCATTCATCTGCCTTAATTATTCCAAATTAAAAGCAAACAAGGTTTATTAATTGTGACCACTATGTTTACTGTGATCTCCTGGTAAGTGCGACTGGACGGAAACCAGGAGATCCGTGGGAAACTGGTGACCCGGGAAACTTCGTGCCGCCTAT
>JAUKNK010000341.1:0-80000 GCA_030765055.1 Mantis religiosa | reverse complement strand
GGATCTCCTTAAAAACAACTCGAAACAATTACCCGACTGAGGCAATCAAAGCTAAGATCCTCGACCTGAGAACATCAGACTGGATGCTGCAGTTTGGATGGGTGAAAGCACAATCGGATATATATGGCAATGAAATAGTAGACAGACTAGCAAAAGAGGCTGCTGGGGAAGATCGTGAAATACAATATAATAAAACACCTAAAGAACTCCTGATAAGCATGGAGAGAGACACTGGACTGAACGCATGGCAACTACAATGGACAGCATCAAGGAAAGGAGCCATCACCAAAGAATTCTTCCCATCCGTGAGAAATAGACTAAAACAAGAACTTCCCATATGCCAAGAGTTTACAGCAATTGTCACAGGACATGGAAAGCTCCGTTCATACCGCCATCGATTTGCTTTACTAGATAGCCCAGTATGCAAATGTCAAGAAGAGGACCAAATAGTACACCACATAATATTCCGATGTCCAATCATAAACAAACAAAGAACCGAAATGATCAGGAAAATAAAAAAACAGACAATGCGCGTGGCCCATTACCAAAGAGGAACTTATTAACAAACATCTAACATGTTTCGTCAAATTTGTTAAATCAATAAACTTCACAGATATAGAGAAGGCAAATGAAGCATAAAAATCCAATAAAACTGCTAATTGCAACTATTTTAATAAGAATATTGTAGAATATTGTAGGAAACATTTCAATACAAATGCAAGATATGTCGTAAAATCATTTTAAAATTATTGTAAAAGTTGTATATAATGTAAATAAAATATGGCATGTAGTATTCCTAAGGAATGGGGCATGCCAGGTAAAAAAAAAAAAAAAAAACACGCACGCACACGAACACACACACACACACACACACACACACGCGCGCGCGCGCGCGCGTACTATATGAGTTTAGTGATATGCAAGAAAGCACAAGAAATGTTACTATTAAGCTTAGACGAGTAAGCAAGATTATTTTAATGGAATATGTTTGAGAGCAGAAGATCACCATTTCCAGCATCTACTATTATGTATTTAAGGACGACACAATTTTCTCTGGGACCCTCTCTTGTATTGTGCAGTGGAGGGAGCCCTCAAAATGGATTACCAAATGCGTTCACTTTCTTCTCGGGCAGCCAGCCAGGTGAAAAGATGATTAGATATCAACGTTTCGAGAGTGTGCATCTCTCCCATCATCAGGATATTTATAAAATGTTATAACCACAAATGAAATACTGGATATAACACAACTATAAACAAAGACAAAACACTATCAAAATTCGCATTACTGAACAAAATACTGTTTTTAGTAAATTAAATGCCAGGTCAGGAGATGGCGTGAGTATTGAAAATTGTTTCAAAGAAACGTAGCTACTTAACTTGATTATCAAGCTGTATTCATCTTTTCTTCTTAATTCGACGGATTTTCATTTTAAGGCCGGTTTCCAAGAGGAGCTCAACTGAAATCTAGCATCATGATTAAGCGTGCTCCTTTCAGAGGAAATCGCCAAAGCCTCCTTAATTCTCCGCTCCCAGTAACTGTTGCATTTTGCCAAGATGGTCGTATCCCAAAAATTGGCTCTATGGTCGTTATCAAAACAATGCACTGCCAGCTCAAACTTCTCAGGTTGCATTAAACGAATGCTCCGTTCATGTTCAATTATTCTGGTAGCAATGGTCCTTCCGGTTTGTCTTATATACGGTGTCCCACATTCACAGGGAATGCGGTACACTCCCGGAACTTGGAAGTCCAGTTTGTCTTTCAAATTAAACATTTGGATTACTAAATTTTTAACGACCCTAAATAAGAGCTCTCCATAGCGACATTGGGACGAAGATTAAAGTTATGACCAGTATCAAACATTATCAAACTGGTAATGAAAATACAAATAAAAGAATATTGAATAAAATAGAAAGGTCTAAACTTGTATTTTTTGTTTTGTTTCTACGATAAAATTTAATGAAGCATTACATAATAATAATCTTATTCATCCTCATGTTTAGAATTAGTCCGAGATTTGAAACGTTAATTCGTAACTAGTATTACATAAAAGTTCAAAAACATGTTCAAATCTAATAACAGAGCATACGAGTTCCGTTTGTGTGTACTCTATTTCCAAAAAAATAATTTGTTTAAACATAAAAGGGAAGACCTGTAGTATCATGCCTTACTTGTCCTAAGATAACGTAATGTAAAAGCACGCGCAAGATACAAATATATTTTCATTTGGAATTCACATTCCACACAAGAGAGCAAAGGTGGATTTAGAAGTATTTTCCTTGCAGCTGCCACGGCACAAGATTCTCATGCTCCATGTGAAAGAGCTTTGTTGCAATAAACGACCGGAAATGCGTGTCAAATGTGTACTGACAGAAATACCAGTTACGAAGCAAAAGGAAGGTCACAGATAACAGCGAAAAACACTCGGCCTCAATTCGATCTGAACAGAGACTGCTTTGTACGCATAATGGCGGGTAATGTCGAGAAAACAGATGAACCGCAGAGTGCTCCTGATACTTTTACATTATCAGAAAATGCCAGTCCTTTGAAACGAATCGTAAGAATTGTAATAATGAGATCCGAATAAACAACCTTCGGAAAAAAAAAAAAAAAAAAAAAACAGATGTTGGTTTGGTATTGGTATTTCATTACGTAGGCTACCATGCTGAACCCATTGTTCCTATGCCCCTAAGTGGGGGCACTTCCGGGAGGAAGGATGGGGTGAAGCAGACAGGGCGCCGACCCAAGGAGCCACGACAGTACAGAGGGCAGGGTCACTAAGATTTACTTGGATAGAGACTTCCCCCGACAGGCCAGGACAACGAACTCGCTCCCCCATAGCGGGATGGCAACGAGCCCAGCAGCCGAGCCCTTATGGCACCAAGGCAGGCGATCCGAGCCCCAAACGTCCTGGCTGGCGGTTCCGAAACCGTCCCAGCAGAGGAGCGGAGACTGGCAACCAGCCTACCGGAGGAGAAAGTAGTTTTCCTCAGAGCATATCATCCCGTCATGTACCACCGAGACATCTGCCGACACGTCTACCCTGAAACAGACCACCAGATGATATAAAATGATCATGGAGATGAAATAGAGGGACAGAAAATTCGGGGGATGTAATTAACCTACCCAGCATTCGCCTAGCGACCCGGGAAACCCCCGGAAAAAACCATGGGTTGGGTAGGTCGGCCATGAGAATCGAACCAAGGCCTGCCAAATGCGGGCCACAGACAAAATCGCCTGAGCCATCCCGCTCGGTGATATCGGTTTTTGTTTTTTGTTTTTTTTTTCATGAAAAATGATATGAATTTATAAATCCCTTTGTGAACCACTAATTTTCACCTGAACCCAATAAAACTAAACGCCACGGCAAGACGCACGATCTGCAAAAATTTGTGAACTAGTGTGACAACACGTGCCGTTGCAGTGAAAAACTTACTTTACTCAAACAGCTAAGCACTTGAAAATTTGATGCTATAATGTCTGTTGCATATAAACTGTATACACCAAAAATCTACTGCGGAGTAGAACTGCAACACCCAAAACTGAAGCCTGGGAAGTACCACATGTGACCACCTTCAAACAGCAGATGAACATCCCTAGTGAGCTCTATGCCGTGTGTGGCGGGACGGTGCTCCTTGACGTTTTCCAAGGCCGCGCCGTGGCTCAGTGGTTAGACCGCTTCGCAGCACTCCAGCGACCAGGGAGGAAGAAGCTCCACGCTTACCATCAACCGTAACAGCAGCTGCCTTCTTTCCCGAAGAATGCCTGAGGGAAGCCATGCAGGATCTTCGGAGAGAGAGATACAGACCATTGGAGCCCGTCTTGCCTCGCTTGAGAACGCCATCGCAGACTTACAGTCCTCCAGATAGGACATCCATCACCTCCACTCCGAGGAGCTCTACATTGCTCCAGGCCTAGGTCAACTAGAAGAAACAATCACCACAAGTATCGCAGAACAGACCGAACAACTCATGAAGTTAACAGCAATCGTCCAGCGCTTTGCCGACACTACAACTGACATCCAGACTCAACTACACCTTCTCCAACAACAGCTTCATCAACTCAACAGCAGTGACCAGTCATCCTCTGTGAAGCGCAAGCTCTCACGCTTGTTGGAGAGTCACTCGCATACAGGCGCCAAACTCGACCAGCACCTAGACCTCAACCAACAGCTCCGGAGCATCTTTGAGCAGCATATTCAAGCCCAGGCAGGCAACTTTAATGACTCTTTACGCGAACGCGCACGGAGACTACACGGACTCAATGGCTCCCAGCAATAAAAGAACTACACGGAAATTCCAAAACATTGTACGCCCAATCTCCTTCGTGCCATGCTCAGGACCTCGGTCATGGTCATGGCATAGGAAACTAACCTCTACGCGCTCCCGCACACTGTGCGGCAGCATATGATGTTGATAATGACGGAGGTGCTAATGCGGATCTCCACAATAGGCAGAAGCATAACTGCCATCACAAAATCCCATCTTCAAATCTCTCCTTATAGCTCCTTGTTATTGTTAATAAAAAAACCTTTTAAAAAAATAAAAACCGCTTGGCTCTCACCAAGGCGGCCCGGGTTCGATCCCAGGCGACCGCAAAGTGAGATTTGTGGTGGAAAACACGGCGCTGGGGCGGGTTTTCTCCGGGACCTACGTTTTCCCCCGCCATCTCATTCCACCGGTGCTCCATCTTTATCTCATGTACCATCAGTGTCACCGCCTGCGGTACCGCACGTAGCAAAAGCGGGCGATAAACTCTACACATTTCATTTTATTTGACGTTTTCCATGTCTAGACTGCTACCCGTCAGGGGTAATTAACCCCATCCGTACAATGCAGTGTTATGATGCCTATATGTTCCTACGAATTCTGGACTCACTTTCGGCCCGCCTCGTTAGCGTGTCTGCCTCACCTTCAAGAGGTCCCGAGTTCGAATCTCGGTCAGGGTGACTTACCTCGATAAGGTTTTTCCGGGGTTTTCCCTTATCTTGAAAGACGAATGTCGGGTACCTCTAAGCTCCATGGATCCCGGATTCATTTGGGCATCATTTCACCAATTTCATTCATCGTCCGATATGACGTTGGAGGACAGAAATTCAAAACTCACTTTCGGGTACTTCCAGCTATACTCTGCACCCGATTTTTGGCACACAGGCCACACATAGAGCACAGATGATGCCATCGAGCTTTTTAGCTCTTACAGGTGTAACTATAGCGATTCTTGACTTGTTGGTTATTAATTGTTTTTAAAACATTGTTTGAATATAAAATATCTCGCCTGTTTTAGTGACTATCATATAGATGGCGCTAACCCTTTCACATCAGTAAAGGTACAACAAAGTGTATGGGTTAAAGAGTTGTCATCTCTGGGATCATATGCTATAGAAAGCATTCAGAACTGACACACAATCGCGTGCTACGTCAGACGCCAGCGGATATTTATCTCCTTCCCGAACACCAGACTTGTAATTATTAATCCACTTATTTACATATACACAGACTGTTGATTTATTGAATGCCACTGGGTATGCTATAAATATAAGCGTCGTTAGCTGACTAAATTTTCTTCTGTATTTTCTTTTAATTCTTAGTAAATTCACGGTTAACTTGTTATTGCGCTTAGGTTATTTAATTTACTTTCAATAATTGCACCGCCCATACAAAGTACTAAAACATAAATCTCCATAGAAACAGAACCTATGCCTTTATATTACTATGACCCTTTCTTTCCAAATTCTCATCCCTGTGCTTTGGTATAGTGTTTAACGCAGTTTGTACTGCACACGGCACCACTTATAGTGGATAAAGATCAATTGATAAATGAAATAAAATAATTGGGAAAGGACATTTAGGAAGGAAACAATGCATGACTAAGTTTGAGGTGCTTGACAGTTACGAGGACTGACAAAACCTGGATAAAACGCCAGGGAGGCTGGGACGTGAACTACAAACTCCCGTTCAGGACTTCAACTACTACTTGGTGCATAAGCCCGTAGCAGTTTTATTAAAGTTTTAACCAAATGACTTCATTGAACACATAAAACACATTGTTAATCTGTAATCTTCTTCTTCTTCACTCCAAGGGCTAGGCAATGCTGCCTGTTCCGGCTTAAAACATGTCTGACCATCGTTTTTGTGGTCTTCCCGGATATCTCTTTCCTCTAGGTTTATAGCTTATAACTCCTCTTGGGATCCTATCTCTCGGCATTCTCTCAATATGCTCTCTCCATTCATTTCTGTAATTAATTATAACTTATTTCTAAATCTTTTATTATTTTTTCATTTGGAATTTTATCTAAAAGAGTACATCCCTTTACTGCTCTTCAACATCTCATTTCGGCAGCCTGTATCCTGTTTTTGTCTGTTTTTGTTAATGTCCATGTTTTAGAACCAAAAATAAAAGCAGGCACAGCCATTACTTTATAAAATTTCATCCGTGTTTCTTTTCTGGTTTTAGTTTTTAGGCTTCTATTTATTATGCCGCATATTTGTTGAAACATTGGTAATTTATTTTTAAAATAATTTTCATATTTAAAACTGACATATCTTCCAAAATACTTAAAATCCGTAACTTACTCTAAGATAATATCATCAATTACTATTTTGGTTCTAACAGTGTCTTTACCTCGAAACGCCATTTTTTTTTTTTTTTTTTTATTTGTGGAAATTTTGAAATTATAATTCTTACATAACTTCTGTCAAATATATACTGCTCTTTACAGCTCGTCTTCAGTTTTACTTATAATTATTTGGTCATCCGCAAATAGCATCGTCTTAAGAATAAAATTTGGTGCAAGATGAATGCCTCCGTTAATCTTAAACATCCACCCTCTAATCAGATCATCTATATAAATTATGAATAAGATAGGATACCAACTGCAGCCCTGTCTTACACCTTGATTTGTATGTATCCATTTACTATACACTCCATTTCCAGTATGTATGCTGATTTTTGTATCCTTATATATAGCTTTTAGAACAATAATGAGATGATTTGGGTAGTCTCTTCGAGTTATGATTTCCCACAATTTTTCCTATTTACAAGATCAAACGCTTTTTCATAATCAATAAAAGCTATATGCGTTTCCAGATTATATTCTCTTCTTTCTTCATCTGTAATTTATTCAATAATATATTCTCCTTCACATAAAGCACATATTAATCAGCACGATATTCTTCTTCTTCTTCACTTCTTGATAAGGCTGGGCAATTTTTCGATTCATCTTCCTTAGATTCACGTTGTGGATAGGCGCTGATATATTTACCGGGACTTGCTCTTTTGTTTTGGCTCGACAATTCCTTTCTTTTCCTTCGGTTAACATAAGACACCATTTCTCGTCACCAGTAACGATCCTGGTTAGAAAGGCTAAATGCTGTACACGAGCCAAATGACAATGAGCAAGCAGAGATACACATATGACCACCCGTTGATATTTGTGGTTTTGGGTTAGAGCATGTGGTGCCCATACATCTGTTTTTGGACCCTGCCCATTGAATACAAATGTCGCCCTATGGTGGAATGGCCACAGTTCATCACATGTGACAGTTCTCGAGTACGCTGACGCGGATTATCGTGGATTAGTGCGTTTAGACGCTCTTTAACAAATCCTGTATGCCGTTCTAAACTAGAGTGACTCATATCAAAATGACTCTCCTTAAAACGAGAAAACCATTTTCTTGCAGTGCTCTCGCCGATGGAGTTGTCCCTATACAACGTACCAATGTTACTGGATACCTACTCTGCTTTAGCCCCTCTTTGAATTCAAAGAGAAGAATGTGTCAGTAATGTTCCCCTTTGTCTGCTTGCCCGTCCGACTTCTAGCGTCGACAGCTAAACTCACTATGCCCGCCTCGGTAGCGTGGATGGTAGCGTGTCTGCCTCACGTTCAAGAGGCCCCGAGTTCGAATCTCAGTCAGGGTGAGTTACCTGGATACGACTTTTTCCTGGGTTTTCCCTCATCCTGAAAGACGAATGTCGAGTAACTAAGCTCTATGGACCCTGGGCTCATTTGAGCATAATTTCATCCATTCTACTTATCGTCCGATATGACTTAATTGAAGGACGTACATTATACAAAAATAAAAAAATGAATAAACTCGCTATCAAATGACAAACCGTGATATGTATATCGACTGCGCAACAGTTGAAATTCAAATAAACACTGTCAATCGATAAATAAACGCATTGTAACAGGAGAATTAACACACGAAACAAAAGCGCTACACTTGTGCACCAATCTAATACAATTCACTTCGTGAGATGAATATAAAAAGGGGCTGGCCCCGTAGCTCAGTCGGTAGAGCACCTGCTTGCCGTGCTAGGGGTCCAGGGTTCGATTCCCGGCCGTGGGGATGGGGAGCTTTCTCCGACCAGGATAATTCCCCATCTTACTCAGAGTCTGGAAGTATGAATGAGAGTGTGAATGTGTGCGTGATCTAATGATTAAATCTAACGAATACGGGTTAACACCTTCGGTATGTTCCAAAGGAGAACGGCCGCAGATATGACCATAGCAGTTAATGGCGGGGTATAAATGGAACAAATAAAAAATATATATAAAAAGGGAGCTTGTTTCGTGTTCCACTTGAAAATCGATAAATGCTATAGGTGTGACCAGCGAGTTTTACAGGCACCGAGAACAAATTTTATTAAAATGAAGGATGGATATATTTTATTTGTACTAAAATTAAACGGAAAATTAAGTATTTTAGCCTGTAGACACTATGGTGGACACAATAGACTGGAAGGCAGCTTACACCGTTTACCACAAAATTAACGATGTTAAAGTTCATTACAGAGCAGAATCCCGAGTTTCCTATGGAGTTTGTACAGTTTTCTTCCCTATTGCTAATGTTTACTGTGCAAGAGTTTTCATATTCATTTATGTCATCTTTAAGATTATGTTTACATGATATGGAATCGTCAACATTGTACAATAGAAATATAAACAATTTACACTAAAACAATACAATTAAGAATGCATTCACACACAGTCACACACACTCACACACACAGTCATAATTAGCTACTTTATAGAGAGCTACTAGTCGGCCGCCATATGAAAATGTTTCAGCGACTGGGGTTAAGGTTACAACTCCAAGGGAAAATCGAAAATAACGCAAAATCATATCTCTTGATGATTTTGATAAGTGCGCTGTGCGTAGGAAATTTATGGAGTGTTATGAACAGAAAAAGGAAATTCCTACTTTGAGAAAACTACTGAATTTCGCTAAAGAAGACATAAACTTTCAGGGTGGTAAAGAAACATTTAGGAATATATTAAGAGAAATGGGATTTCAGTTTAAGAAATGCAAAAACAAACGATCTGTCCTAATGGAGAAACCACAAATTGTTGCAAAACTTGCAGATTACTTAAGAGCTATTAGTTAAAATGAAAAAGGCACACGTAAACCAGTAGTTTATACAGACGAGACTTGAGTTCATACTCACTATACTGTCAAGAAGTGCTGGCAACATGAGGAAGTACCAGCTGTTTTGACTATTACTAGTACTGGCCAAAGAGCAATTACTGTATGGGATTTATTGAGGGAGCTGAATTGATTTACGATTCAAAATCCAAATCAGCAGATTACCATCACGAAATGAATAGTCAAAGTTATAAAAAGTGGGTAGAAGAGAAATTAATACCAAATATTCCACCTGAAAGCATTGTTGTGGTCGATAATGCACCCTACCATACCGTACAGGAAAATAAATCCCCTAAAATTTCATCTCGAATGGCACAGATTATTCATTGGCTAACACAAAAGAAAATTGAACATGATCCGCAACTGACAAAAAGTGAACTTTTATCGATAGTGAAAATCAATAAAGAAACTCCCGTTTATTGGCCTGATAGAATAATGGAACTAAGAGGTTTTACAGTCTTACGCCTTCCTCCATACCACTGTGACCTTAACCCTATTGAACTTATTTGGAATTTAATTAAACAAAAGATTGCAGCAAAGGACGTATCATCGATTACTTTGAGTAATCTGAAAGCTGCATAGCTCAAATTACACAAAATGATTGGATGGAAGCATGCAAACACGTGAAAAGAATTGAGGAAGATTTTAAGCTCTGAGATGGGTTAATGGAGGAAGCAATTATAGATATAATTATAAAGTGGGTCTAGAGAGCAGTGATGATCATGATGAAAACTGCAGTCGTGATGAATGTTATTTCAAGAATATGGATACTGAAGGAAAATAACGCAGTGACAGTGATACAGCTGATGAAGGGAATAGTGACACGGATGCAGCAGATGAAGGACCTGAAGCAAACATTCCCGGACGTGCTACTTCTGAGAATTAACGTGAAGACATCAGCAGGTGAGTACTGTTTCAGAGGTCCAGAGGTAGTCCTGGTCGGGCGGGGCTATTTTTCTTTTTCCCCGTCCGGGTGTCTTGTGCCGCAGTGCCTAGCCGCTTTGCGGCTTAACCTGCGAAATGAGCTAGTATTTGGTTCCATGTTCTGCTGGGGTGTTTGAATTTTTTTGGAATTTGGAATGGGATGCCCCTTTTCTCGTGAGCAGCTGTACTTACTCGTTCCACCGTTTTGGGAGACACGATTTAATTTTTTGCTCCGTTTTGGTTACGGCTTGTGTAGCGCTTGATCCATCAGGCGTAAAAATTGGTCCCAGAGATATCTGGGGTCTTTATTGGGTTAACCAAGTGGTCCCAAGACGTCTCTCGGTAGTCTGAAGGACGGCAAGCGTCTTTGATCTCTGTGGTCATACCTGCCCAGGGAGTTCACTAAAGGGTTGGGGTGAATTTGGATTTTGTCGTGCATTGATCGTGCCCTCTCGCGGATGACATCGACAATGTACGGGATCTGGGAGTACTCATGTAGGATATGAGCAGGGAATCTCCAGTCTGTATCGTAAATGATGCGAAGTGCCTTGTTCTGCAGCGTCCGGAGCCTGACGAAAGTGGTATTAGCCACTGTTCCCCAGATCTCACAGCCGTACAGAATCATAGGCGGAATGATCGCCCGATACAGCTGGAGTTTGAGTCGGATGGGCATTGTTGATCTGAAAATAGGGTATAGGCTCCGGAGTGCGACGTGCCCCAGTTGAACCTTGCCCTTGACGTGCGGAACGTAAGTTAACTTACGGTACAGCGTCACTCCGAGATACTGCGCCGTTTGCACCCATGGGATTCTACGGCGCCGTAAAACGAAGTTCCGCTGTGCGACTCTACATTGCCAGTATCGCCTTCCCCTCGCTTCCCCTCGCTCCGCGCAGTTCACGAAGCTTCATGTAATAAACAAAACAGTGCTGCCCTCCTTCAAGTGCATTCTTATCTTGGCCGACTAGCATCTATTTACATATTCCATAACTGAATAAAATGAGTTTTCTACTAAATATGCTTTGAGCTTTTTCTTATATATATATATATATATATATATATATATATATATATATTCACATTTTCTATGTTTCTTATATTAGGTAGTAGCCAGTTGAACAATTTAATGCCATTGTGATAAGCACTAGATTTAGCTAGATTTGTTCTGCAATATTGTACATGTAAATTTCCTTTCTGCCTTGTATTATGAAAATGAATCTCTATTGTTTGGTAGCTGATGCCTTTTTCTCTGATATGGTTAATGACTTCTAATATGTACATGTAGTCATGACCCTTAATGTTTTAAATTATTCCCTGCATGATGCTCTGCTCGATTCACCAGCCATTATTCTTAAAGCCCGCTTTTGCAACCGAAATGCTTTTACTGATTCCGTTGAAGCATCCCAGAACATTATTCCATACCTTATGTGACTATGGATGCATGTAAAGTATGCATTTCTAACCACTTTCGTACTAGTCACCCTTTCCAGTGTACTCAATATGTAGCATTCTACACTTATTTTTCTGCATAGCATATTTATATGACCCCCCATTTTAGGTCTTCTGTTATAACTATCTCCAAGAATTTAGTTAGATCTTGGTACTTTACTATCTCACTATCAAACTTTATTTGTGGCTATACCGTATATCTATGACGAATTAAATGGAAATTTAGAGCAACAGTTTTATCTGTATTTAGAATCATTCTATTTGCCTCAAACCAGGAGGCCAATTTCTCTATATTATAATATTTTTTATCTTGCTTGCCTTTATTAGCAGATAGTAGGAAAGTATAAAGTCATTCAACCACAATTACAGACATTAAAGTAAACTCTTTCTCTCTCCCTTGTATGCGAAAGCTATGTTTACAAATGAGTTGGAATTACTGGATACACATATTTTTTGAGAAGAATGCCCATTGATTTTTTGCAGGCTACATGTGACACCTTCCTGCAGACTCTTCAGATCATCACTGGTCGACCAGACATTGGCTTGATGAAATTTTATGACTTCAAAGACAAATATTTCAACTACAGTCTAATGTTATACGTTGCCTAGAAAAGTACCAAACAAAGCACACCTGAGCACTATTTTTACAAAACTGGGCTGAAAATATGTCAATTACGTTTATTTGTAATAGTATTAATGTTTTAGTTTTAACTGTGAATTTCATCCTAACGTACGTAATCTGTATTTGGAGCAGCTATTGCATTATTACCCTATGTTTTCATATTGCTTCAAAGCTTCCAAAAGCTTTTTAACAATCTCTCTTGTTCATTAATTTTGTTTAAACAGGTTACAGTGGGCAAATGTGATCTTCATATGTAGTCCACTGTAGATCTAATAGAATATAAGTTTCACTGTTGCACGTTTTCAATGGTGAGCGACGTGTAAATTAAAATGGTTTTTGAGCAAACTTTCTAGTGCAAAATAAGAATGATAGGTTAATTATCGAACATGACAGACTATGAACAAAGCATTCTGTAGTGCATTATAATGAAATTTAATGAATAAATGGTTAACAATGAAACTGAAGTTTCAGATTATATGCAACCATTGCAATCATATAATGAAATTGATGTAGAAAACGGTAACAACGATAATGAAAACATATATTATAAGCAAGAAATGCAATCCTGTGCGTTAATCAGGAAAAGCAGTTAAAAGATAGAAGGAATGAGAAAGGATGTGTTGAAGAGCCTTCTGCTATCATTACTATGATATTATAAATATATTTCCTGGACTTATTGCTGTTTTGAACACAACTAATGCCTACAAACAAATGTTGTGCCTCCACAGTCATTTGTCTATAGAGCAATTATGAGTGAAAGTTGGTTCCCATTGTAAACGTTTACGGTGATTTCTGAGTGATAATGATTTCTGTTTACAGTTGACTACTTTTAGTGTTAAAAGTTGAAAGCCTCAACATATCAACATAATTTATGTGCTGGTACACTTGAACTGGAACGGTTCACACTTAATTAACTGCTTTTGCGCCATGTCCATGTTATGTAATAGCCAAAATTAATACTTTTGCTTTTAAAGAAAAATTGGGAACGTATTCATGTTTAAGAATATACGAGAAAAAAAAGAATAGGCTTTCTTCTGGGATCGATAAGGACTATGCTGAAAAAATACACACACTTTAGGGTTAACTGAGTTAACACAAATCGATTATAAAATTATCCCACAGAAAGCGTTGCACAGCGGCATGTTTAATAGTGCTTTTTCGTTTTTTGTTTGTTTGGTTTTTGTTCCTTAATTTGTAGTTTTATCAAATGTATTGTACTCATGAAAATACATAGCAGTTTAGCGTTTTAATAAACCGAAATTAAATAACTCTAAGCCGGAACTGTTAGGAAGACTCTTGCAAATGCAGTTGCACGGAAGTGAACTATTATGTGTTTCAAATGGGAAGAGTTCGGGAGTCCAGCTGATCAGATGCCATATCACTCTAAGCGTTGCCAGCTTGCTACCCCACTCCCTTTATATTTCCCCCCTCTCTCTCGCACACTCATACATGGTGGTCTGGTTGGCGCAGACGTAAGGGTAGGCAAATTATATTTTACAAACTTTTAGAATTATGCAGTTACCAAAATAAAAATTGGGAAAAGCATTTTCGCAAATTGTGTATATTTTAAAATAGCATAACTATAATTATAATATATGAATTATCTGTTTTTGTATTCCAATGGAACTGCCAGTGGCTCATTATATCGCTGTCAATGTCACTTCCGTTAAGAGACAATTCGTCATCGTCACTGTCTTCATCGTCTGAGTCTTGCAAATTTATGATTATAGGAACAAAATCTCGTCACGTACTATTTCTTTCTTAAAATCCTCTTCTTGAGGGTTTTCTGCATGGCTCACGCAGTTTTCACAGGCGTAATGTCTTACCTTGTCAATTTCTTCATAAATAAGTCGTTTAACGTCCGTCAGTTTAAAGTTATTATTTCTGATTGCAATCCCCCTTTTTATTTGAGCCCACACCAACTCAATTGGATTATATTGGCAGTGGTAAGGTGGGAGGCATATTACCTCGTGTGCCCTTTCAATTGCAAGTTGATCCAGCTGATACATTTTTTCCGTGTTTTTATACGGAAGTACTCTTTGCATTAATTCATTTTTAGTTTCCGTTTTCAAAAAATTTTTGATGAACGTGTACTCCTTAAAAATAATACTTCGAGCCTGACTTCGCCTTTTTGACTCGCCACTAAATTCACCACAAGAAGCCATTGCACTATTTAATTCTTACTTTACTGTTGTGTAAAGAACAACTGAATGATATTGATCTGAACTCTCCAGAGTAAATAAACACTTCTTATCCAGCATTCATTCATAAACATAAGCATACAGCATTCCACAGGCTAACAGGAAATGAAGTGTTTGCTCTTTCTCGAATTTGCAGTTTTTTAAATTTCAGTTTAAAAGTATATGTACATACATATACACCAACCACTTTGAACTCTCTAGAGTAAATAGAGATTACGAAACTTCATAAACAAAGATATAACGTGACCAGACACGTTCTGCCAGAGCAGCAGGAAATTTGTTTCCTCTCGCTCGTATTGGCTTATTCAAAGTAATTCTTTTATCACGTCATGTCAAACATTTACGTTCCAGTTCTGAGTAATTACAAATATACGTGCACGCATACATGCTAACTAATGATGATATTCATACAGTGCTTACGTCGCGATTTATTGTTATAATACAGGTAATAGTGGTTTGTTTATTTGTATTAGAAAAACTATTTGAGCTAGAAATATGGGGGTTTCATGGTTATGTTAGATACATTACTCCCTACCTTCCACGTGGATCAGTTTTGCCAAAATCTGAATTGTTGTCTTAGCGCGAAAAGTAGTTATTACAGATTGAATCTGTTGGCGCTCCTCACACATCACTTAGCGGGAATGCAATACAACAGCGCAGGACTCCGATTGGTTGCTCATCTAGTAGCGCTCAAGTACAAACACCTTCCCATTTGAAACACATAATAATAGTTCCAACTTCGAAGACCAGTGTCACTTTTGGAGCTTCCTAGAGTGGGTGAAGAGTGAGCGACCCGTCGACAAAGCAACCCTTTAGTGACCATGGGAGCATTTATTCCTATGACCAAGCATGAAGCCAATTGCCATGCGCCCCGTAACCTAGAATCACTCTTTAAAAGTGACAAGAAAACGGAATTAAAGGGAATGAAGGAAAGGAAATCGCTGATGAGAAACCGTAGCAGTATTTGTCTAATGACTAGGAACCTAAAGTCAGTATGATCGCTAGTAGTCGAACCTGGAAACTCCTGAACGCCAGTCTCTTGGAGCCAAAGTGATAGCGTAATAAACAACACAACTGAATCGAGGAGTTAAACTCCATCTACTTCCTCCTTTTAAAACTAACCTACAACTAGCATTTCCGAATATGTAGACTACAGCTCTTCTGCTCGTTGTTGAAGTAGCTCTAGGTGTCCGATACATTGCTCGCCGTTTGATCAAATGGGCAGCAATTCCGTACTTTGATTTAACTGGAGATACCGTATTGCGCTGATGACCCTGCTAATGGTGAGTAATGGGCTACTCTAATGACGCTAGGATCTTGCTTACTGTGTTTTAAACAGGGTTCGTTGGCTGGGCCAGTTTTAGAAAGTTGTATATGTTGTGCTGAGTAAACATAGTAATATTAATTAAAACGTGAATTTTACTTTATTCAGATGTGTATGTTATATATTTGTAATTATTTTTAAGTTTATTTAATGCATGCTTCACGATTGAATTTCCATATACCTAGTCAGTGAATATAAGTTGCAGAACAGGCAACATTAATGGTAGAAGTATATTTGTTAAAATATCGTACTTTTGATTTTGAGAACTAAGGCAGCATTCTTTTACATTTTTATCCAAGCAGCTGACACAAATGCTACATGACCTCAATTACTTTATCTTACTTATTTCATTTTATAAACGGCAAGTCCTTCCAATGTACCCATTTATCCTATTAATTCTATATTATTAACTCATTTGAGGTATCTATCATCCTATTTGCAGGCTTTTTAAAGAGCTTCTACACACATCACATTTATAGGTCTAGATTCTGGTAATTTATTTATTACTATTCCTTTATCTTTCCTTTTTCCTCTTAGTAGGAGGGTTTTTCAATAAAGAATGATTTTTTTTTTTGACAACGTACCTTTACTCATGCTCATAATTTTGATGGTTCTTATCAAAATAGTTCTCCCCCGAATGCGATGCACTTGTCCCAGCGTTTCTGCTAGTCTTCAAAGATATGCTGCTAACCATTTTTGAGCTATCCTTCAAAATCGCCTCCGCAGCCTACACCACTGCTTCTGATGATGCATAATGCCTCCCATTAAGGCGTTTCTTCAAGTTAGGGAATAGAAATAAGTCACATGGGGCTAAACACAGACCTTAGGGAGCGTGAGGGATGTACTTCACGTTGATTTTTGCAAGATATTCAGCAACAACTTAGGCAATATGCGGCTGCGCATTATCGTGATGCAGCATTCAGCCTGCTTCACGGAAATGTGGTCTTTTGCGCCTGATATGGACTTGCAATGTTTTCAGGACATCCCTGTAGTATTTTGCAGTTACTGATGTGTGTGCAGATACAGCATGCTGTTAAACCATTTCATGAATATCAAAGAATGAGATAACCATATCTTTCCCAGCAGAAGCAAACACTTTTGCTTTTTGGGGGGGTTGGTGATGAAGAAGATTTGCACACTGAGCTTTGCTGTTTGCTCTCAGGATCAAAATGATGTAGCCAAGTTTCATCAGCAGTGATTACGTTTGAAAGACACTCCGGATCTTCCTCTAACATCAACTTTAACTGCATGTTACCTCATTGCAGCGGTAGGCGATACTGAACATGTCTGATCTTGCCTGGTTCTCACAGGGGGAACCAGAAGTACCAACAATAAAACTACCTGTTTGTTTCACATTAAGCAAACAGAATATAATAAGATTGAATGTTAGTGCGAAAAATTATGACCGTAAAAAAAATTATGATCATTCTTTATTGAACTCCCTCGTACTTCGCCGCTGCGTCAGTAAACTGCACATTTATTTAAATGATTACAGCATTATTGTTAAAATATCTTTTGTATTATATTCATATAAGTTGTTCTTTTTGTTCCCCATGACGTCATCAAACTTACCAGGACGTTAGATGGCAGCACGACACCAAGCCAGATGCAGACACCGGATGCATCATCAGTCAACCACAGAACTGACGATAGGGGAGAAGTCCCCAGAAACTAGTCTTCATAAAAAACTTTTAAGTGGAGAAAAGTATATACAAGGTTGACTCACTTGCCTAATTTTAGTAACAATGGCACTCCACTTTCTGAAATAATTCTTTTTATTCTATATCAAACTTGGTGTTTATTTTATTTTCTAAAAGATGGCTAACGGTTTTTATCAAATTGCCATTTGTTTAAAATATTTTGTTCACATGTGAATTCACTAGGAATAGCCTCTCAAGTCCTCTTCTAAATGACTTTTTAAAAACTAGTACAGCGTAACGATAAAATCTTATTGTATAAAAATATACGGCTCGTTGAGTTCACGATTCATTATTTTTGGTGGAATTAATAATTTATTAAATATTTCGCGTTATTGTTCGTATAGTAGTGGATACAGAAGGCATGTGAGTGCAACACATCCTTTTTTGCCAAATTGAAACTCGTTATTCCGTTATTCCTTTGTTCTTTTCTCTCTCTGGTTATGCCAACAGGAATTTCTAAACCGTCAGCTGACTATCGCTTAAGATTTTATTCACATTTTACCTGATCCGGAGCCATCCTTAGTTTATGGGACGATGTAAACAAACGCACGATTACGTGTGTGACATCACTAGCGCTTAGCCATGTAACTTTGCAGATGAACAATATTTAAAGACTTTTTAAGGACTTTACATCTAATGCAAAATATATGAGCAAATTCTACAGTAAAACAGTAATTAGTATTTTATTTGGTAAATGTAAGTGTAATTTGTATGTATTAATCAGAGTGCATGCTACGCTTGCACAGTTCAAAAGAGAAGGAAGTGAATGAATCAGTTTAAAACATGACTACTACCGTGCAATATGTAAAACATCTCAGACGGAAACCGTTAAAAAGTTATGAAAAACAAATTATATTGAACGTCTTTTGCAAGTTATGTGAAAACTGCCCAACTTTAGCAATTAAGGACATTGTTAATTTTTCAGCAGAATTAACCAAATGCAGGATGTCTCTAAAGTCACTATCCATTTCAATGAAGGAAGACAGTGATTGAAAAAATCAATATTATTTTGAAGTATTACACATATTATAGTGCCCTTCTACATGACCTCCATTTAGCTCAACACTCATACGCCATCTTTCAGTACTGGAACGAAATGTAGACTGTAACATGTCAACCGTAATTCGACCTGTTGCTTCCCTGATACGATTCCGTAGCTCAGGCAGACCATTCATTTTGCTAGTGTACACTTTAGATTTGATGTATCCCCATGCAGAAAGGTCTAAAGGGGTAAGGTCTGGTGAACGTGAAGCCCACAGCTCTCCATCTCCCTGGAAAGCTTCTGTTCAGGTAATCACGGCCGATGTTTGCAAAATGTGGAGGCGCCCCATCTTGCTGAAAAACAACTGTATCCATCTTCTTGAAGCTGAAGTTCAAGGAACAGTTCTAACATGTTGAGGTAGACGTTACCTGTTATTGACCTTTCGGCAAAGAAAAATGGGCCATACAGTTTTGCGTTTGTCATACCCAACCAAACATTGACTTTCGGTGTATCACGTTCCCACTCCGACACCTCATGTGATTCTTCATATACCCATATTCGGCTGTTGTGTCTGTGCACTTTCCCACAAACGTGGAAAGTGGCTTCATCGGAGAATAAAATGTTGACCATTAAATTCTCATTCTCTACACATTCCAGGATGTCATAACACATTGCCCGACGACAGGCGAAATCCTCGTCCTTAAGATGGTGTAGAACTTGAATGTGATACGAACGTTTTCGTAGAGTAAAACGTAGAATCTTCCACGCTGTGTTGCGAGGGACGTTCAATTCCCGGCTGAGGCGTCAAATTAATGCCTTCGCACACATATCACTGGCAATTTGAAACTGCTGCACTGTTTCTGCCAAGACTTGAGGTCGTCCAGGAAGTGTCTCATCACACACACTTCTGGTACGCTTAGATTTGTTCACAAGCCGACGGATGTGTGCCCTTGATGGGGCTGGTTTGTGGAATTTACTGGTAAATTCCGCTCTGGCGTCTTCACATGACAACCCACGTACCTGTGCACAAACAATTGCAACCCGTTCTTCTGTGCTAACCATCTTGCACTAAGATATCAGTATCTGAAAAGAAATGAAACAAAATATTGCGTTTTCACTGAAATGGATAGTGACTTTAGAGACACCAGTATTATTGCCACTCGAAATGAGGTTGTGAAAAGGAGCTGACTTTCTACTTCAGGAAAATATTCAAAAAGACAGAAGTTATTTGTGGAAGGTGAATATAATGAGTTTTATAAAAGTGTTATTCGTCGCCAGGTTCATAGCTTCTTTGAAAGAAACAAGCCACAATTACAAAAGTGCTTTATGCAGTAAACAATGATCCCAATTAGCGAGCTTTGAAAAACAAGCTTCCACACCATTCTTCTAGGTCTTGAATTTGTGAACAGAAACATAAAAGATATAATTGTTGAGCGTGAAGGTATATTGTTACAGCGTAGAAATTATCAAAGGAAAATTCGGAAGTGGAAGTCGTTCAAGGAATTTGTTCGCAGTCAGATTCCAATTAGGTATGTTTTATATATACTCAGTTGCATGCCAGTGGAAGTGGCAACAAGTGGCTAAACGCAGTTATTTAGTACTATTATTCCGCAGAAAGATCCGAGGTGAAGTTATGTGAAGAAATCAAATATTTGAGTAATTGTAAGCAATCACTTTTTAGTGTACAAAAAGAAAAATATTACACAGCAGACACGCCTTTGCATTTCTCAACGTCAAAATGCTACTGCACCAGCTACTAAAAACATCCAATACGTCACAGAAAAGCTTTCGTCGACAGTGAACATGTTTGCTACCTGGGAATAAAATACTGTGAATATCCGTTCCAATTATACTTGTCGGTAGTAATACTTCTTTCCCGCTTTGTTTACATCTCCTCAAAAACTAAGGAACCCCCGGTATGTATTTTTGTATTTGTATTTACTTCTCAGCTTTCTTCTACATATAGTTTCATTGATACATTGATACTTGTAACATTTCATTCACACAATAACAAAATGACTTATTCACATCTAACATACCCTTCCTACCTGCTTGCCCCAAGTCTCGGTCTCAATACACATAACCCCTGGTTTTCCGTGTATTGGTGACCCTCCTCTCCCTTGTATCCCTCGTTCTAGTTTTCCAGCCCTTAATTGTTATTTATTCTTCATCAATCTTAACCATTCCTCTCTAACTTTCCTCAGATATTCACCTATATTTCTTACATTCTTATCTCCTTTTACCAATAACATTATCTCTATTATTAATACGACCCCCATCCCTAAACCTGTCCCACTTTTGTTGCCAAATTTGTTCTCTCCATATCTTTGTTTACAATAAAGTATACTATGCCAATCTGTATCCTCTTCTCCACACATTGGGCATTTCCCTGTATCCTTTTCATATCTAATACCTTTTAAATTTCTAACTCCTGTCCTTGCCCAGGCAAATCCTTCTCGCCCTGACTTATTACACACATCTATGTACTTCTCCCTCCCCCACACTCTTTATTTCCTTGTATGTCCTCAATGATATTTTCTCCCTTACACTGGTAAATATGACTTGGCTATCTAAATCTTCCAGCCTTAATTCTACCTCTTTCCAAAAGCCCCTATAATAATACTCCTCGTTTCTCCAAATATGTCCCATACCTATCTGTTCCATCAGTTCCCTTACTTTTTGCGTCCAAGACTCTCCCCATTTGCTTCTCATCTGCCAAAGAAAACATTCCTTGATAATATTGCTTTCCTCCAAATTGGCAACTCTGTGTAGATATTTTTTATCTATCCAGATTTATTGAACCCTATTTTACACGGTGGTATATTAGGTTTAGAGTTGATACATAAAATATACAATTTTAACAAACATATTTTAAATACTAGAAGGAAGAAATTATGTTTTATTCTGATGCATATTAATTTAAACTATTTCAGACGTTTAAACACTGAGTTTATAAACATCATGAAGTACTTATACTGTTGTGGCTTCATTAGCAAAGATGTGAGCGGAGTAGAAATTTCAGTTCCTAGAGAGTCTAGCTTGAATATTAATTCTTGTCTTTCTCTCCAGAAAATGGGACAACAGAAAAGGAGATGAACCACAATTTGAAATTCTTCACCACACATGCACTCGGGGTTGGAGGATGTTAAGCGAAAGCTGATAAGTATTCGCCAAATTTACCATATCCACTTAAAAATTGTGTTAAAACAAAATTTGGTACAAGAGTTTCACATTTTCCTGATATTTCAATACCCTTGAGACAATTTTAACCCTTGTTGAATGTCTTCCCAACTCTAATTGTGCTGCCCCATTGGGTGAAGCTACTGGTAAGCCCAAAATATCCCCCGATATGTAAGAAAATGTGTATTAAAGCCATTTTACAAACATATATTTCAAATAACAATGAAATAGAAAGTAATATACGCTTGTTAAAACACTTTGCATGAGTAAAAGTTGATGTGGGTAAAACAGATTGTTTCTAAAAGCGTTGTTTTGTGGTCCAGAGGATCTCTGAATATATTTTCGACGATATTTCGATATCGAATTCTTCTACACGGGAATGCTACAAGGTATGTGGTAGAAAAAGCAATAATATGTAGACCGTTACAGATGAACATCATATGAGCTGGCAGCTACCAAAACGTGGTATTTGTATGAAAACCTGGGATACGATGAGAGAAAAAAGTTGTCGCTGACCGGACCGCATGGATAGACATGGAATAAATTGAAATGCGATTCTCACAGATGAAATCTCTGAGAGATATACAGCAGTAGTGATATGGCCGTTACAGATAATAAAGCCAGGAGGGAGCAAGGCTAGTTGAACTTATAAGCGAGCCGCGTCTGGCAATTTATTAGTCCGTAGTTGATGTCGATGTGGGCGGCAGTGGCGTAATAAAGCCACGTGCTATGTATCTCGACAGTTGACTGACGCTATCCATACAGTCTTCTCACTAACCTCCTCCACTTATTAGCAAACCAAAACCATCAGTTTGTAATGAAAATCCATCAGTTATACACTATGGAGAGAAGCACTTTTAAAATAATGATTTAACTTGATAAATACCGAATGATACATCAATTTACTATTTCAACTATTAGTTGATATTCTGAAATTAAAAACTCCATGCAGCTTAAACCGCAAAATTGCTATTTCGAAGCAGAAATTTTGTTTGGGGGATTCATATTTAGGAGTATCAGATATTTAGACTAGATACTTCGTTCTTAATTTTCGTCTTTTAATTCATACATTTATTTCATAAATAAATATTAAACTTAAAACATATCATTATGCAGTATATACACTTTGTTTTGAAGTATTTTCAATTATATTACATTCTCCATAAATTTTCAAAGTATTGTGTTTAATTTGAATCTTAATTTCTAAAAGTATTCTACGAGACTTTCTTCTAGGTTTTATTGCGAAAAATACTTTGCTGGAGTTTTGGATTACGACATAAATTTAAAATCTTGAAATTATTTCATCTCACCGTGTGAAGTACTGAGGCAAATTTTGGTTTATACTTGTTCGATGTTGTGTAAATATGATTATTCACTCCAGCTGCTCATCAAAGATACTAAACTGCTTAATTTTCCACTCCAGATGTTCAGTCAAAGATGCTAAACTGCTTATAGGTTCCAGGTGATTTAAACTGATTAACTATCAGCCTGATTTCGCTTTACTGCTGTGAACACTTTGGTTGCGATGTCTAATTATAAAACTGACTATACAAGGAGGTCACAAGATGCTGAAGCAATAGTCGGATCGTATTCCAATGGGTAGTAAGCTTTTATTTATGTGTTATGGCTTAACGAGTGATACAAATTTATACACACTTCTCACACTATCCCAGAAGATTCCTTATATTATTTTATTATAGAATTAAAATTTTTACATAATAACATTAAGTACGATGGTAGGTCAAAAAGTAATGCCTCCTATTTTTTTCTCTTTTAATTGCCAAGAAAATTGAATCCAATTTACATAGCTTGAAAACTACAACATTGACGATTAATTTGTCACTATGCAATATAATCGCCCTCCTTTGACACAGTTTTGGTCCACCTTTTAACTAGGACATGAATTCCAGTGTGGTAAAACACACGGTCTTGCTTCCTAAGCCATTGACGCATGGACGTTTTCACAGCCTCCTCATCTTCAAAATGAATCCCACATTCAGCTAACTTTGGTGGCCCGAACAGATGGAAGTCTGATAGTGCCAGGTCAGGGCTGTATGGGGGGTGAGGTAATACTTGTCATCCGATTTTCTCAATTTCTGCAGTGGTGTAACGGCTTGTGTGTGGTCTTGCATTGTCATGTAAAAGAAGATTCACCATAGCTTTTGTTGAGCGAACTCGGCGAAGACGTGCTTTCAGCTTTTCGAGAGTTCTGACGTCTTAGACAGAATGTATTCTGTATCCCTGCTCCAAAAAATCAATCACCAAAACAATGTCGCCATACCTTTCCCTGCCGACCGCTGAGTTTTGAATTTTAGTTTTCCTTTGGTGACGTTGTGTGATGCCATTCCATTGACTGCCTCTTTGATTCAGGTTCAAAAAAATGAACCCACGTTTCGTCTGCAGTAACATTTTTTTTTTTCAGAAACTCCTCTCCCTCCAAATTGAAGCGCTGCAAGCGTTCGGAGGCTATTGTTTTCCTTGTTTCTTTGTGTTGGGCGGTTAACATTCTTGGTACCCAACGTGAACAAACTTTTGTGTAACCCAGTTGTTCAATAATTGTCATCACACTGCCTTTCCTAAAGAAGGTAATGTAACACAGTTCACCTGTTGTTACCCGACGATCACCACGAATGATGTCATCGACTCGCTGAATGTGTCATGGAGTCACTGCAGTCACCGGCCTGCCGCTTCGCTTTTCATCTGTCAGTGCTGTTTACCCTTCTGCTTCGTTACAGCGACGAACCCATCGTCTAACAGTGCCGACATCCACCGTTGCATCACCATACACATTTTTTTAGCCTTTCGTGAAAGCGATTTGCCGTTTCACCTTCCGCAGTCAAAAATTCAATCACAGAACGCTGTCTAATACGAATGTCTATGTCAGCCTGTTTGCAAAAGAATGCAGTGCTGCCACCTGTTGACTTAGGAAGTTACTACTGCCGGGGATTGGAGAAGAAGGTTTGAGGAATTGCGCCAAATTCAAAGTTTTCACATAACTTACCTATTTAACTTATTTTTGAGGAATGGAAAGTCTTTCAGATCAAGGATACTTCAGTGTAGTTGTGAGTTCTTGAAAATATGACAGTCGCATACTAAATTTAAATAAGTAGTTTGGCATTTTTCCTATTTTTGTTTCTGAATTATACTATTCATATATACACAGGTTTGTATAACATTTATAATTATGTTTTATTCGGGGTACTTCAAAAGTACTTTCCTTTGAATTCCTACTGTTCAATATTTACTTACAACTAACATAAGCACTGATTGGAATGTATGAATATACGCAATACTCATAATTTAAAATGATTGAATCTATTTACTCTTATAATTCTTGTACTCTTTTTCTGAAATTACTGAATGAATTAACAAAGATATTGGTACTATAATTTGGGTGCAATTGAGATTATTTCAAACATCATTTGCATGAGACAAAAATTTATTTTCAAGTGGGTGACAATTTTGAAGGAGTTCAAACATTTGTAGATGAGGCTCTGTGCACGTCATGGTATTCTGGTTTAGGCGGTCCGGCCCGTAGCGAACCACGTCCAGCTCTCCCTTGTGCTCAACGCCTCACAATTAAAGATCGGTGGCGTGAGGAGGTTACGGAAAGGGAGATTGTAATCGGTTCGAGGTGACTTGTAGCTCCCGCATGAGAACTCTCATCTGTACTTGAGGAGTGGGTGCGTCCTGACTGGTTGTGGATTGAATGATGACACCTCGAATCTGGTAGACAGAAGTTTATTGCTGTCCTTAGGCTCCTTTGCTCGCCACCGTAAAGTCGTCGTCGGTGTGGTTGCTGTGTTTAGCGTCACTGTCAATATTGTAATGTGAAGCACGGAGGCAGTAGCACTACGTAGTCGAACTGGAGATATTTATCGTCTTCCCTATATATTACTCTTTGTACTAACTCTCACTGGAGAGATTGTTAAATATTGCACTTTGTCTCTGTGCATGGCGCGGAAATGTACTTGTTAGGCGGCGCCAAATGCGCGTTTGCAAAATCACATGAACAAATATTAATTTTCTATTGGCTGGTAACTATCCCCACTTGAGATCAGTGAGTGGCTGTTCAGAACTTCCAGTTCCGGACCTAACATCAGAGACGCTTTCTCTAATGGTCCGCGTGCAAAAATTTATGCGGGAGCATGCGATCTGCGCGTCGGTCAAAATCTTATAGCCTGTTGTCAGAAGCACGCATGGGATTTTAACAATAGGTTGGTTTGCGACAGGAAGGCACCAAATTTGCCTTGAGGGCAAAACAGACAATAGAGTAGGGTTATTTGTTTACAGGGATTGCAAAGGGAGTTTACTGACCTCCACAGAGTGGCCTTGCCTTTCGGTCTCCGAAATATATGTTAGCATTATGGCATATATCTGTTCAGGTATGTCATTTATTTTTATTTATTCCTTTGTTTATGTTAATGTCTTTCTGGTATCAAGTTATATGTCGTCTCAATGTTCCTAGGTGACAGGGGCTACGTCATGGTTTACCAAATTTACGTTTACTATCGCGAAGTTCACAACAACAAGAAATTGTTCTTCTAGTACCAGATGAAATGCTTGCAATGTCACCTAGGAAAATCTTGCAAATTTATAAGCATAAACATATGCTACAAATTAGATACCCATAATAAATCGTAGTAAAACGAAGCACTGAAGCCTACGCGTCCTTTTAATCTAATCTAATCCAATCCAAACGCGTTATCTGTGATAGACGTAATACGAAGTAAATAACAGTTCTGAAGAACTATACTAGTCAAAGTATAAACTTGGAAGAAGCGTAGGGACAGTGAAGTACCACAAAGTGTGGTATCGCTATGTTGACGACATTTTTGCAGTAGTACCTAAAAAACTCATACAAGATAGTCTTAAACTTTTAAATATACAAAATCCAGCTATAAAATTTACATTGGAAACAGAAGAGGATGGTGTGCTCCCCTTTTTGGACATCAAGATCAAAAAAATGAACAACAAACTCACCTTTGGTATTTACAGGAAACCGACACACACAGATAATTACATCAAGAACAACAGTTTCAACCCAAAACAAACACCAACATGCCATTTTCAACAGTTTAATCTTTCGGATGATCAACTTTCCACTAAACAGAGAAGATTATCAAGAAGAATACCTACACATAAAAAAGTAGCTATATCCAACGGTTTCAACCCAAATTTAGTAGACAAAACAGTTAACAGACTCAACAAAGCTAAAAAAACAAAAGAAACCACCACCCTAGAACCTACAGGAGAAAAAGAGAAAAAACTTTTTAAAAAATTCACCTTCCACCCATCAGCTTATAACAAATTCCAAAAAATCTTCTCAAAACACAACATAACTCTTGCACCTCAAAATAAGTTTAATATCAGAAATTTGTTAAAAGGCCCTCCCAAAAATTCAATCACTACCAAAGAAAAACCAGGAATCTATGAGATCGAATGTGAAACTTGCCCTAAAATTTATATAGGAAAAACAAAAAGAAATATTAACATCTGAACTAAAGAACATCTAAGAAACATTAAAAATAGTGAAACAGAAAAATCAGCAGTGGCTTTTCATTTTTTGAATACTAGACATGACATCAACTTGGAAACATCTCTAATAAAATATGTTGATCACCCCCTAGACCTTTCCGTATGGGAAAAAATCTTCATCAACAAAAATCGTCATAGAGTCATGAATTTTGAAACTCCACCACCGGACATCTTTGACAAGTACATCACGCCATCTATTGACAAAACGGAGAAAGAGGAAACCACTACAACTTGCACTAGTCGAGTATCAGCTGATGATAGGAGCAAGAGCTCTTGAAACATGTCCTGTGAATAAACAGTGTGAGTGAAGCAATGTGTCAATATCTTCTCGATTCACTTTTGTATTAACTATACTAGTGTTGAAAACTTTATACAGTAGACAGTGGTTTGTTGATAACTACTTAAGTAGAAGATGAACATGGAGCCACGACGATAACCTATAAAACCATTAGTGCTATTTACTTAGAATGGGTTGCGAAATTAATTCCATAAATAACAAAGACCCTTCTGTACTATTATTCATTTTAATTTATGGAGTAATTTTACATCACATAAAGACAATAGGTTACGCATTAGTTGCTTTTAATTTTTTACGAATTTACGAACAAATGAAAATCAAACAGTACACACAGTAAACTAGATGCTCGCGTTTCGATAAATTTAGTTAAAATTGAAACTACCTTTAAACGACATTGGCTGGTAGTACCAAAGGCCAGTTTATAAACGAAGTAGCTGCGAAGACTCCTGCCACAGCCTGCTTTAACCCGATAGGCTTCGTGGTCGGATATTATATCATGTTAGTGACAGATTCACTGAGCTGAAAACATCCCTAAATGCGGAAAATGTTACCGACGTTGCGGTATCTCGGGAAGAGCTTTCCACAAGATGTCGACGCTAAAAATATCCCTTGTTTAAGAGAGAACAAAAATAGTGGCATTTAAAAGTGTATACCCAGTTCGCTCCAAGATAGTACTGGAAAATAAAATTCTGGAGCACAAGTATCAACATTTAGTTTTCTTGGGTGCAAAAAAAAAAAAAAAAAAAAAAAAAAAAAAAAAAAAAAAAAATCATGTATCAATGAAGTAGATACATATCAAGAACTAAACAAATTTAAGTATATAACTGTAACATTAAGACGGAGATTAAAAACAAGGCAAGTCCAGAATCTATAATTAAACTGTATAAGGTTCATGGCAATATCTACCGTCACATATGGGTCTGAAACATGGACCAATACAAACCAACACCCGCAGAAAGTACAAGCAGCAGAAATGAGATTTTCGAGATCTTTAGCAGGATGTAGAAATTTAGACAGAAACAATTGCAAGTATTGGCCAAAAATTAAAAGTAGAGGAACTATATAATTAAGAAACAGAAAATTGGAAGTTGCACTTAGACAGAATGCCAGACAATAGAATATCTTAAACAGCTATAAATTATAAGCCACACGGTGGAAAGTAGCCAAGAAGATCCAAAAAAACAATGATATCAGCAACTGGAACGCGGCGCCGTGGCAGAGTGGTTAGACCACTCGGCTCTCACCAAGGAGGCTTGGGTTCGATTCGAGGTAAAGTGGAATTTGTGGTGAACAACACACTAGGGTTTACTCCGGGATCTTTTGTATACCCCGTCATCTCATTCCACTGGTGCTCCATCTTCATCTCGTGTATCATCACCGCCTGCCCGCCTCGGTAGCGTAGATGGTAGCGTGTCTGCCTCACGCTCAAGAGGTCCCGAGTTCGAATCTCTGTCAGGGTGAGTTACCTGGATAAGGTTTATCCGGGGTTTCCCTTATGCTTCAAGATGAATGTCGGGTAACTCTAAGCTCCATGGACCCCGGATTCATTTGGGCATCATTTCACCCAATTCATTCACCAAATGATATGACTTAACCTTGGAGGACGAAAATTACAAAAAAAAAAAAAAAAAAAAAAAATCACCGAATGTAGTGCCCTATGTAGTAAAAGTGGGCGTTAAGCACTACAAATTTCGTTTTTCAACAATTGGAGCCGGAACTCGCTGAAGCCCAAACCATGAAGAAGAAGAGGAAGAAGAAGAAGAAGAAGAAGAAGAAGAAGAAGAAGAAGAAGAAGAAGAAGAAGAAGAAGAAGAAGAAGAAGAAGAAGAAGAAGAAGAAGAAGAAGAAGAAGAAGAAGAAGAAGAAGAAGAAGAAGAAGAAGAAGAAGAAGAAGAAGAAGAAGAAGAAGAAGAAGAAGAAGAAGAAGAAGAAGAAGAAGAAGAAGAAGAAGAAGAAGAAGAAGAAGAAGAAGAAGAAGAAGAAGAAGAAGAAGAAGAAGAAGAAGAAGAAGAAGAAGAAGAAGAAGAAGAAGAAGAAGAAGAAGAAGAAGAAGAAGAAGAAGAAGAAGAAGAAGAAGAAGAAGAAGAAGAAGAAGAAGAAGAAGAAGAAGAAGAAGAAGAAGAAGAAGAAGAAGAAGAAGAAGAAGAAGAAGAAGAAGAAGAAGAAGAAGAAGAAGAAGAAGAAGAAGAAGAAGAAGAAGAAGAAGAAGAAGAAGAAGAAGAAGAAGAATAGCAAGCTCAAATCATCTTGTTGTAAAGTTGTGGTGAAAATCGGAAACCGATGTGTATTTACATGAAACTATATACTGGTTCGCGAATACAACTAGGATCTTGCTATTTCGGAAACCAATGTTTTACTTTCTCTTATACTCCCGAAATATTGGATGACGATTTTTCTTAGGGAAAACATATTTTGAGCCATTTGATATAATTTATTGGATTTTTTCGCAAAATATTCTCAGATAAAGTTTGTTCTTCCAAATATAAAAATTATTTTAAAGATAAAAATTTGCAGAAATGGGTTACCACACATTACCTTATAGATACAATGTGATTATGGAAATACCATAGCATTAAACGATAGACGAACCTTTTAATAATGGGTAGTTTAAAATTTTGTTCTCTTAACAAGAATACGAGAAAGGGGGGAAAAAGAATAACGATTTTTCTGAGAGAAAAAGATTATGTATTTAAAAATTTCAACCAGTAAAAGGAATATTTAAAATAAGGAAATGTACATTTTCTTTTTAGTAAGACTACCTATAAATATTAAAAGTAGAAGCATTATTAAGAGTGAAGTATTCTTCATGTTTAAGTTTGATTTATGAGTCACTATGTTTATACTATGCTTGAAAGAACAACACATAAAAGACATAGCGGTATTAAATGGATTCAACCCAGCCATCATAAGGAACATGATGAAGAGAAAAGAAAAACTGAAGATAATATCAAAAAATACCACTCTCACACCACTTAAAAACACAAATTGGCAATATAAAAAATTCACCTACCATCCATGGGCTTTTAGAAAATTTGAACGAATCTTCAAAAGACTAAACTTAAAACTAGCACCCCAAAACAAATTCAGTCTGAGGAACCTGCTAAATAAACCACTGAAAAATAAAATCCCCAACAATTTGAAATCAGGAATTTATCAGATTAATTGTGAAACCTGTGAAAAAAGCTACATAGGAAAAACTAAGAGAAGCTTGTTAACCAGGCAAAAAGAACACCAGAGGAACAAACAGGAAGTTGAAACAAACAGAAAAATCTGCAGTTTCACACCATTTTTGGACAGAAAATCACAACATTGGCCACAACATTAAAGTTAAAATCTTTAAGTACACACATAGAATTGGATATTTGGGAAATAATATTCATAAACAAAAACCGTGATAAAGTTATAAATTTTGAAATCCCGGCATTAAATGAAGTATTAAAACTTAGTGCCCCTAACACCAGATGGCAGAGTGATCGGAGCTCCGTAGTAGTGGAAGAAGAGGTTAGTCACCAAACAGCTGAGGATGAGATCGAATGATCTTGAAAACGTTTCAATTATACAACAACAAGTAAGTGAAGTTTGAGTGTAAACATAGTGACTCATAAATCAAACATAAATATGAAGACTACCTATGTTTGAAATTAGGCAACGTAATTCAGAACAAAAGATAACTTCAGAGGTTAATGCCAGAAAATTCAAGAATTGCATTTCATATAAAGCATGGAATTTTGATCTAAAACATTACATTATTTTTGTTTTTCATAAAATAAACATTTTCTAAAAAAATTGGTGGAAATGGTGACCTTAGTTGAGAATTTTCCTGAAAATCTTCTTGCGGTACCCTTGAAAAATATTAAAGTTACCTAAGAAGTTTGCTACTTATACCCCCCTTTATGCCGTTCGTACACGAAGACATTTTCCTTTATGGCGTTTGTTTTAATTCAAGGAGCTTCTCCCAAAACATATAATTTCAACCTCGACCGTTTCAACCTCTTACCTAATACAGATAGAAATCAGAGGCTTAGTGGAAAGAAAGGAAAGATGCCCTCAGAAAGAAAACCTTCAGGGTTGTGTAAACCCAACTTGAACTGGAAAACTGTTTTTAACAAACCCGCTGTCCACGCACATCAAACACCCGTTATATGAAACATCTATATTGATTTTTCACGTATAAAAAACTCGTCATACGATTTTATTAAAACACCACATATTTAATGTATTTACGTGAGAAATAAAACGCACATATTGAATTTTCTAGGTATATAGCCTGTGAAGTTTGCTTAAATCGGAATGAACGTTTGTATACTTTGAATAAACGAGTCTATCTTTAAAATATTCATTTTATTTCAATACATTTTTGGTTTGAAACATTTCCAAGACATTCATTGCCTACTGGTTGGAACTTTTCGTCCTTTTAAGGTATTCATCGTTCAATTATTTTAGACGATGTCATTGGTAGAACTACGAAATTTTAAGTCCAGGTAACAGCGAGCTGCTTTTAAACCTATGCGTGCCGTTTCGATTTTCTGTATATCTCTTTGTACATATAACAAAATGTATAATTAAATGGTTTATTTAAAAGCACCTCACGATGTAATAGCAAAATACGCTTCTGCAAAAGGTTTACATGCACCATATAAAAATAAAGCATAATTTGAACTTGAATTCATATGAATGTAGCATTACATATTTTTATTGCTGACCTTCTAAGATGAAGAAAATGTAATAAAGTTACTTTGATTTCACTTTCTACAAATCATCTAATGTACTTACGTTATTAAAGGGTCCCCACTGTTCAATACTTTACCTACAATCACTTTATTTACATCCTTACAAGGAGAAACCATTTCGCTATGTTTATTATTAAATACCCGTATGTGTTAACATTCACCTGCGGTTGTAGATTCTGGACTGTCTCGGGTACACTGGGCAGTGCTACCAACCTATAAGAAACATTTCAAGAGACGAGGAAGACATTTAATTTAAAGTGAAGGTGCTTTAAGAAATATAAACATTTAATGTAGCAAATAGAGAAAAATGTCAACCGAATGGCGAAAACCGGGGAAAGTTAATTTGTGCTAGGATTGTTGCAACAAATAAAATGCTATCTTGTGCTTATTATACACTGTTTTAACTAGCCGAGAGAGCGTTTTCCATCCAAGGATTCTTTCTTATAGGTAACGGTAAATAATTTTCAGTTTTTGCAGGCTGGCACGCTTTAGGGCATCTCTGAAACTAGTGGATTCTGTCAGTCTGTCAGTGCCGCCACCCTAGAAAATGTGACAGCTCGGGGAACATATGCTCAAACGATATGCCTGCATAGTGGGGTATAGATATCGCTTTCACATAATACATAACCTATATCAACAAACATCCACGTGTCAGTGAAGATTGTTCCGTATGCTTCATTCGCTTTTCAGCGTCCACAAGCAGTACTGGGGTAAATACATTAACTGAAGATTTGAAAATGCGTTTTTTTTTTCGACGCATCACAATGCAAATGTACGAGAGGTAAAAGTCAAACCCAACTTGGCAATATGGACGTTTGTGGTTGAGAACGACAGGCCCTGCTAATTTGCACACTACAGTTTCCAAAACGTTTAAGAAAATGGGAAGAAACTGTGGTCATTTAAGTGATTTCTCTCACAACAACAATACGTTAGGAGACGCTGAATAACCACCTTCAAGCAGTCATCATTAGGTCAGTCATCCTGAGTGCAATTACCCCGCCTCGGTAGCGTAGATGGTAGTGGTCTACCTCACGTTCAAGAGGTCTCGAGTTCGAAACTCGCTCAGGGTGAGTTACCTGGGTAAAATTTTTCCGCGGTTTTCCCTTATCCTGAAAGACCAATGTCGGGTAACTCTAAGCTCCATGGACTCCGGATGCATTGAGCATAATTTCACCCATTTCATTCATCGTCCGATATGACTAAATGTTGGAGGACGTAAATTACAAACAAACAAAAAATCCTGAATGTAGTTAAGTACTGACTCCATGAGACATGCTTTGCTTCCTGAAAGTCTTGCGAGAGAGAAAACTACGAGGTGCTGGTTCAACAGTACAGAAGACTATTGAAACTTTTTGGAAACAAATATTAAACCTTCCAAATAAGATTGTCGCTACTTCAGGTTTGGTTTCAAATATTGTATAGATGTGGACACCATGAGGATAACTTGTAAGTTCTCACTCCTATCCTTCTCTTATCGGTAAGTTAAATTATTCTCTACTAATGCTGTTAAATGTTTTACAAGTGACTTATCAAGCGGAACTGCTACATATCACTCTTGGGCAAAACTGTTCACGGCTTTTATAACCGTTTTAGGAAACTATCTTACAGTATGAAATAATAAAACTCTGAATACAGTTCAAACTATACGTTATTATTTTGCCGATAATTCTCTTTATTATTAGTCTGTACAAATTATTTACCTAAATTAATTTCCATAGATGCGTCATATTATGATTTGTGTTTTGTCGAAACAGATGAAGTCTGCGTGGAGGATATGAGAGCTGCTTGGTGTTCATTTGTTTGGCTTGCCAGGTGGCGCCTTGATCTGATACTGAGGTTAGCTATTGAAAATAGCTACACATTTAGCTAAGAAACTTATTCAGTGATGTGTGCCTCGAGTTATTTCTGAAGACATATGGCTGTTAAAGGAAAAGCATCTGCAATTTTGGTCATTGTAATCGTTTCATTTCTTGATGTTTGCCTATAAGTTGTTTAAATATCCATTATGATGATGACGATCATCATCATTATCATTATCATTATTGTGACTTTATGGATTCGTAGAATTAAAAGTCCAAGTTGCAGATATTCCAAATGTTCTTTATTTCCGTAGAAATACACTCTGATCAATTCTCACGTAACAACATTACGTCACATACACACTACAATCTACCAAGGTCGATGGCAATAACAAACAGCGATCAGCTCTCGTTACATCAATCTACAGCTGTTTATTGCTTATGACTCTCGCGACTGACTCTTGGCGAGTCATTGCCTTCTTAAATACCTCATTGATAAATTCTAGATATTTCCGGAACAAGATGTCAAGATGAACAAGATGTCACTAGAAATTTCCATTTATCTCAGTTTGTTTGGGCAGAACTTTATCTGCGTGCTATCTTTAAATGCCGGCTCTTTGTGTACACAAGCCGCGCTATCGTAGATAACGGGTTCGCGACACCATGACCGCCGCCGCCACCTCCACCACCATTATTATTATTATTCATCCTCCACAAGAAATAAGCCTATTTTACCAGTTGTTACCAAATCGGCGAACTTGCGGTCGGCTGCGGGAGGACATGGCCGGTGGAGGGGGGCGTGTGGCATCGGGGCCGCACCCTCGCCGATCAGTTGGCGCCTGCGGAGGCGTGACAGGGTGGAGAGAGGGGAAACCATGGGGGTGGCTGAATCTTCGTTTCACCCTCCTCCTGCCATCAGAAAGAATGCGAAGTCTCCGGAATATATTTCCTCTCCATGGTAAAGAATTCTCTAGAACCATTTAGCCACCTATAAATAGAAGCACGATGCGACCAAGGGTTAGTTCTCAGTTCTCAGTTCTTGGCGAGCAGCTGTGAAGAGCGCAGTGCTAGAGAACGGACTGGAACACTGCGTACGTGTATCAGAGGAGCTCTTTGTCAGCTCTATAGAGAGTTGTACGTAATAGTGAGTGTGGAGTGGACTTGTGACATACGAACTGGTGGATTGTAGTTGTGTGCGCTACGTAATTCTATGCAATCGGCAGGTGATCCAACTGTAATTCGGTGGAAATAAAGAACATTTTGAGTTTGTGCAGTTGGACTTTTAATTCTACGAACCCGAAAGGTCACAATATCTGACTAGCTACAAGAACACAAATACAAAGATCATAATAACTGAACATGATAATACTTAAAATGTTTTAAAAAATTGGCCAACAAAGTGCTAAGGTTGACGTGCAACATTTTTGAAAGAAGACATTAATCAACGTTGTTTGAAGATTTGTATTACAACATGAAAGGTGTTGAATAAGATTATATCTCTTTTTGGAATGAAGATCACATATAAATATTAAGTGTTAAACATCTTCATCAACATTTTCACATTTACATCGGTATCCATCAGGATAGACATATGGAATCTTCGAAAGTAAGTTTTAAATGTCCCATGTTCGGTAGCAATCCGGGTCAAAATAAAATTAGGAAAAATACTTGCAGTTTACACGATCATTAACAGTTGGAAAATTAAACTTCGAGTAATTTGTCCTTTATCGCTGTTTATCCACGTGCTGATCCAAATTTCAAAAATTTGTTCTTTTTTTTTCAATGCTTCTTTAACAATTTGTAGACTCTTTAAAACTGAATTCCTTTTAGGATAATGTGTAACATATAGCAATTTCATCTTCCCTCTCATTGCCATACCCATATGGCCTCTAGCCCATGTGATACACACGTGATTGGTGTTTGTTATATCGTTCCTTATTTTGGTAGGAAGTGAATATGTAATGTATATATCTCAGATAACAACTGACAGATGCCTGGGAATCACCATATTTATTGGATCACCAGTAGAGAATAAGATTTCGTGTTGATATATTGCGATATTGCGATTCCGCCGCCGCAGCGCTACGGTCGACGTTCCGCGCATGTGCGCTGGTTACCTACATCTCTTGTCTACGCACTGACGCCATTACAGTCTGATTCTTCATTGTATACGTTGGTTACTGAGTGTTTAAGATGCCTCTGTCAATCCTGAGTCCCACCGATTGTAAAGTACGGCCTGTTATACGATTTCTTCGTGCTAAAGGCGTAAAACCGATGGATATTCAACGTAAGATCTGTGAAGTTTACGGACAGAACATTATGAGTGATAGAATGGTATGGAAATGGGGGAGAGCATTTAAAGATGGCCGCACAAATGTGCATGATGAAGAACGGAGTGGTGCAGAAAGTGGACGAAAAGGCGAGAGAAAATAAACGCTTTACAATTTCATCATTTTGCGCCTATTTTCCTCAATATTCTCGTAGTGTTTTGTATCGCATTGTGACCAAGAACTTGAAGTACCGGAAATTGTGTTCACGTTGGGTTCCGAAAATGTTGACGGATTTGCACAAAACCCAACGTTTAGGCAGTGCATTGACTTTCCTTGAGCGGTACAACAATGAAGGTGAAGAGCTTTAGACCAAATTGTTACTGGTGAAGAAACATGGTTGGCCTACGTCACACCAGAATCGAAACAACAATCCATGGAATGGCAACATTCATCATCACCCACAAAAGTGAAGTTTAAGCAAACAATTTCTGCCCGGAAAATCATGTGCACAGTTTTTTTGGGACAGAAAAGGAGTATTGGTAGTGGAGTTTCTGCCTCGTAATGAGAAAATCAATGCAGCGCCTTATTTTAAGACATTGAGAAATCTGCGCTGTGCAATCCAGAACAAAAGACGTGGCAAGTTGAGTAAAGGTATCGTCTTGCTGCATGACAATGACCGTACACATGTGGCTAATCGGACTAAAGATCTCATCAAATCTTTTCAATGGGAAACTCCAGATCATCCTCCATACAGCCCTAATCTGGCACCATTGTTCCTGCACTTGAAAAAACATCTGGGCGGTCAGCGTCTTTAAGACGATAACGAAGTCAAAACAGTTGTGATACAGTTAACACGTCAGGCAGCAGAATTTTATGAGGAGGGTATTCAAAAACTGGTGCCACGTTATGAGAAGTGCGTTAATATTCACGGAAATTATATAGAAAAGTACATAGAAAAGTACATTAAGGTACAGGCCTTCATTTAAAAATAAAATTATTGTGATATCTATGCACATTTTTTTAATTCCAAAACGGTACTGACTTAAAAAACATGCCTCGTATTTCATGAGAATTATCAGATATTTTAGTGGGTCTTGTTCTCATTTACACCATTTTTTCCTTAGTATTTTTAGTATCTCTCGTGCGGTAACATACACACATTGTATATATTTAAGAAATAATTGTGTAGGTTCGCTGTAAATTGCATTATAATATTCATAAATCAAACATTTCAATGTGCCAAAGGACAGTTAACAATAATTGTGCAGCAATATGCATAAGAGAAACTGTATGTAGCTGATTAAACAGATTATTGTATTTCTAAAACACAAAAATAATTACATCGCTAAGCAGTGATATATACTTGTCAGGAAGTTAACCTTGTCGAAAATTTCCTTGTGGTCTTTCTGGGAAACTCCTTCCACCTTGAAGTTACAAAGAGTAAAATGAAAGTACACATAGAAGCACCATAGCACATTATGCATAGCAAACAAAGATGATAATGCATTTTAAGCTCTCACTTGTTTCAACAAGCAGCTTTCTTTTTCTTTCGTTCTTCTATTCTCTTACATCTAGTGAAATATTACATCTTCAGCTACAATTAGTTATGTACGTCATAGAGATTTTCCTTTTGGTACATAGCTTGGCAAAACCTTAAGCTAAGAGCAAATAGATGTAAGATTTCCTTTCTGTGGTGGTGGATCAGCATTATCTGGCCTTGGATTATTGGTTATTATCGGAAAATGGATTGCGTTAACCATATCTACTTGATAATGCACTTATCTCTTTCGTTTCTTGGCCAAAGAGTTCAACAAATTATGAAGTGTTTAGAGAGACAGGAATAGCAAAAGGCCACGATCATGAAAACAAAAATCTAACAGGAAACATTCTCTGTATAGTTTACATAAAACATCAGGCTTTTGGTAGCATTTACAACAAATAAATAGAAATGCGGAAGTGTTACAGTCACGTTCTAACCAAACTTTTATTTTTACCTCTCGTCTGCAAAGTATTCTTACAAAATAACGTTTTCGTTTGTTCTATCTACGTGTTTCATTGTAATAATAAACCTTTCGGGATGGTTTCCTTACATATTATATTGCAGGTACAAAGGGATAAAGAAGAATGAGGCTATAATCAAATTATGTGTTGAACTTGCACACTACTTCCATAACATCACTACAAAGGCTCACCAATTAAAAGAAACTGATGTTACATTAGTATTTCTTTATCTATTCATTGTCTCAAGTTCAAGAGGTCCCGAGTTCAAATCTCGGTCAGGATAAACTACCTGGATAAGGTTTCTTCCGGGGTTATACATTATCCTTAACACTAGAAAGACCGGCGAGTACGGTCTACCGAGAAGGACTAACTCTACTATGTTATTATTGATAATTCTACTTATTATTAAGGACATTTTCGGGGGGAAATGTATTTAAAGTGAATGATATGATAAAGTTTCACAAATCAAGCACTATCTTGTAATGTCATATCATATGTTTATCAGCAGTGCCTGGCAGTCGTCGTTTCCTGAATGCAAGTTTCCTCTGCCAGTAAGAGGAAGTTGCGTGCACAATATCAAGTTTTCGGAAGCAACGAGTTCCGTGGTTTCACAAAGGATGGATATTAGACTTATTAAAAGAAGCAGCTACAAAATCTGTTGGTGGAATTTGCCAGTTCATTTTAAACTGTCTTATTGTTTTTCTTTCTTTAATGTTTTTTTCTCTGCTGGAGTAGTTCAAAAGTGTAGTTGAATAATACAATTAAAAACTAATTACTAAGCAAACATTCTTTATACTCACCATAATTTTTCTGAGGTCATAGTACCACCATTCTGTACAGATTCCAATATTCAAAAAGGTACTTCTTATTCTAGTAAAATCATTGTAGAATTGTACATAATTTTATGGATATTTTGGAACTTACATATCTGTGTCTTTACGCTTCTTTAAAGATAACAATTCTATGCACAACGTTAAATGTGTGAAAACTTAATTTTATTAAACCTAATTACCTTTGCGACTATTATAATCGCTATATGAGATTCCAATATTTCCCGAATTTAATAATTGGCCAAAGTCGAAAGAAAAATGACATTGGCTAAGACACTAAAATTATCTGACTGACCCTGCAGTATAATTGTCATCAACATTTAAACCAAGGTGTTCTGGCTGGTATAGGAATGTATCTCAATAGGCCTAGTTCGCTTTAATTAAGTCCTAAGATGTAAGAGTACACAATTGGAAAACAAATGAAGTTCTGTCCCACAAATTTACTCTCTTAGGATAATCTTTTCCCTTGTAACTGTTGATTTTAGAATGTTTAGATATTATCTTTGTATTTTTAAACTGTCCTTTTAAAATTATTAATGATTATTTCATTGTCCTTAAAATTGAATTTCATTGTACTTAAAATACTGTCGCGAACCCGTATCTACGATCGCGCGACTTGTTTACACAAAATGAACTGATAGGAGGGCAGTGTGAAAACCAAGAGCCGGCAGACAAAAATGGAAATTTCCAGTTACTTCTTGACTGATAGAGACTGTTTGGGTTGTGGGTTATTATCAAATAATCTAGAAATTATCAGTAAGGTATTTAAAGAGGCGACGACTGGCCAAGAGTCGATTTGCAAGTTGTAAAACAGTGAGTTGTGTAACAAGAGTGGTGTTGTGAGAGCTGATCAGAACGTTGTTTTTGTCATAGACCTTGCTAGACTGGTGTGCATGTGACGTAATGCTGTTACGTGAGAATTGAACAGTGTATTCCTACGCAAATAAAGAACAATTTTTTTAATGTAAATTTATATTGAGGAATTAATCCTTTTAAATACATTACTCCGGTATATGGGTGATTTTTGATTAATTAGAGCCAACTGAAAAATTCAATGCCATGGTCGGGATTTGAACCACGGATTCAAATCCCGGCCAGGGCATTGAATTTTTCAGTTGGCTCTAATTAATCACAATTTTGTTTATTTCTGAAAATCTACGAACCCACAAAGTCACAATATGATTTTATTTGTTTATACCTTAGAATGAATAGGACCGAGCGGTTTCGTCTGTTTCCCGAATTCGGAGGCACGGGTTCGATTGCTGTGGCCGATCTACCTGACCCATGGTACCTCAATTTCATCTCCATTATCATTTCACATGATAACACAACTGGTGGTCTCTTTCAGAGTAGAAGTGTGGGCAGTTGTCTCGGCGCTGTCATGACTCTTTGGGTCGGTCACCCTCTGCCTCCTCTCACCTGATCCTTCCTTCCGAGGATGCCCCACTTGGGGCTTAGGTGCAATAAACCACAGATTTCTATTCCGAATCCCTTCTGTAGTAATTTTATTCCTAATGCTAGATGAATAGGATTGCTCATAGTTAGATTCATTTAATCTATTTATTTCCTTATCTATTTATTTATCTATTTATATCTTTATTTCCTGTTTTTGTATTAATTCGTGGCGTGATGGTGATTTTTTTAAATAAATATCTATTCAAAAGAGACTATATACATTTTTTTTTTATTTTTACTTGTTCCATTCATATCCCGCCTTTAACTACAATGGTCATATCGGCGGCCGTTCTCCTTTGGAACATATCGAAGCTGTTCAACTCGTATTCGTTAGGTTTTAATCATTACATCACACACACATTCACACTCTTATTCATACTTCCAGACTCTGGGGAAGATGGGGAATTATCTTGGTCGGAGAAAAGTCCTCATCCCCACCGCCGGGAATCGAACCCGGGACCCCTAGCACGGCAGGCAGGTGCTCATTTTATTTCTTTACCTGACAATCAGCTCTTATTTTTACATTTTATCAGGCTTTACGTGAAATAGTCTTATTCATTCTAATCTAGGTCTTTTTATTTGTGATTTTGTCAAAACCTAAAGTTACGGAGATATAATTATAAGCAATTTAGTATTCTAACCAGCTTAAAGGAAACGTAGGGGTGAATGCGTACTGCAACGCACCATTATTGTAACCAATCATGCCTATAGAATTTAAAGACAATTTATATTAAATTGATATACGTAGATATCAAATGGTATTCGAAATGTACTAGTCAGCAATTGAAATCTACGTATCAAGTAGTTGTGATCTAAAATATCTCTTCTTGAATGTTGGACTGATTCACCTCATGGGGTACAACGACAGGAGCAACTGTTCAGCATTTTTCAATTCCCACTTATGTTGGAAATACTCGTAATAGTAAGAAAACATAACGGGATACTGCGCTTTATTTACACTTTTGTTTAACTTCTCAAACTAGCTGAATTTAAGCAGATTGCTTTGAAGGCAACTCGATTATGTCAGTTTATAAATTTTTACCCCACTCCTTTTATATTTCCCTCTCTCTCTCTCGCACACTCATACAACATGCAGGTCTGCTTGGCGCAGTCGTAAAGGTAAGCAAATTATATTTTACAAATTTATACAATGATAGAGATGCCAAAATCAAAATTTGAAAACGTATTTTCACAAATTATGTATATTTTAAAATACTATAAATATAATTATAGTTTATGAATTACCCGTTTTTCTAATCCAATGAAACTGCCAGTGGCTCATCCATATCGCTGTCAATGTCACTTCCGTTAAGGGACAATTCGTCATTGTCAGTGTCTTCATCGCCTGAGTCTTGCAAATTTATCATTATAGATTACAAAATCTCGTCATGTGCAATTTCTTTCTTAAAATAGTCTTCTTGAAGGTTTTTTGCATGCCTTACTCAGTTTTCCCTGTTGTGTTACCTTGTCAACTTGTTAATGAACAAGTAGCTCGAGGTCCGTCGGTTTAAAAGTATTATTTCTGTTTGCAACGCCCCTTTTTATTTGAGCCCACACCAACTCAATTTGATTATATTGGCAGTGGTAAGGTGGGAGGCGTATTACCTCGTGTCCCTTTTCAATTTCTAGTTAATCCAGCTGATACACTTTTTCCGTATTTTTAAACGGAAGTACTATTTTCATTTACCCATTTTTAGTTTCTGTTTCCGAAAAATTTTTGAAGAACGTGAACACCTTGAAAATAACACTTCGAGCCTGACTTCGCAATACCTGCCTTTTTGACTAGCCACTAATTTCTCCGCAAGAAGCCAATGCACTATCTAACTTTTACTTTACTGTTTTGTAAAGAACAACGGAATGATATTGAACTGAACTCTCCAGAGTAAAAAAACACTTCTTATCCAGCATTCATTCATAAACATAAGCATACACCATTCCACAGGCTAACAGGAAATGAAGTGTTTGCTCTTTCTCAAATTTAACACATTGACTTATTCACAGTAATTCTTTTATCCGTCATGTTGGTAGTTTAAATTTCAGTTCTGAGTAATTAAAAGTATATGTACATACATACCAACCACTTTGAACTCTCTAGAGTAAATAGAGATTACGAACCATTCATAAACAAAGATATAATGTGACCAGACACGTTCTGCCAGGGCAGCAGGAAATTTATTGTTTCCTCTCGCTCGAATTGGCTTATTCAAAGTAATTCTTTTATCACGTCATGTCCAACATTTACGTTTCCGTTCTAAGTAATTACAAATATACGTACTCGGATACATGCCAACCAATAATGACATTCACACAGTGCTTACGTCGCGATTTATTGTTATAATACAGGTAATAGTGGTTTATTTATTTGTATTAGAAAAACTATTTGAGCTAAGAATATGGGGTTTTAATGGTTATGTTAGATACATTACTCTCTATCTTCCACATGGATCAGTTTCAGCAAAATCTGAATTTTTGTCTTGGCGCGAATAGTATTTCATACAGATTGATTACGTTGGCGCTTGTAACACACCACTTAGCGGGAATGCAATACATCAACACCGCAGGACTCCGATTGGTTGCTCACCTAGTAGCGCTCAAGGACAAACACCTTCCCATTTAAAACAGATAATAGACAATGCTTAAGCCGATTTCAGTTATGAATCTTCAGAGGTTTAAATTAATTAGTGTGTTTTAAGGTAAAAAAGTAATGACATCCCTATTGGAATCCTTCAGCTTATGTGAGGGCAACGGGTGGTTACGACACCCATCTATTACACATCGGCATACCAGGCCTGTGAGGCTGTTGGCTCCACGAGGCAGCCGCCTTCACCCCCAGGAATGTCCCTGGTACTCATTTCTGTTAGAGCCTGAGTGAACTTTACGGCCATAATGAGACCAGAAGGATTATACAAGGAAATAAAATCCAATGGTACCCGCGACCTCCTGGCTTACAGTCTAGTGCTGCCACCACCATGCTACCGCACGCCCCAGTGTGTTTTATTGCACATAAATAAATAAAACTCTTATGTATTACAGAATATATTTTACTACCTTGCACAAAGCTATCACTCTTGGGTAGACATTTCCTTACTTGACTACTCCACTTCTGCTAAAGTAGAAAACAACATGTGTGGTTGCACTGCCAGTATCATTTGCCTTACGCAACGAGCTTCGCCAAGGGCACTATAGCAACCCATGGCCGGTGTGTGCGATCACCAGGAATTGACTCCAGAACTTCTCAAGCTGAGCCTTACTTACTCATTTAACTTTTAAGTAAGGTACAAATGGCACAAAGGTTGTAGTTCTAATAAATTGCTTAGTCGTTACTAATGCATTGAAGAGCTGTGTAAGGTCAGTAACATACTTAAAGCTATGACGTTCACTGAACAGTTTCATTTAAAATTCAGATAGGCTTTTTATATCAGGAGAAAGAGAACTGAACTTCTCTCAGACAAACAGGAAATAATGAAAATATAACTTGTTTATATCGCCTTTAGCCGTACTACTGATTTAAGACCCAACTAGATTCTTTGTACCAAGCAATTCAAATCATGGATGATTTAAGTACAGGTAGATTACCATTATACACGTTAATACATCCACTTCCGTATATCATGAATGAAGTGTGTCATTGTAATAGGCACAGTTTTTCCATCACTGGCGTGCAGAGAATATAAATTCTGTGTACTGCATTCAACAAAGGAAGCTGACGTAAACAAAGCCATATGCCGTTGCGTACAGTCATAGCACATATTATGTATTGTTCTTTTTGACGTAATGGAATATCACCTTTCATTAATGAACAGTGATCCAACTAGTGCATGTTTTGAAATAAATATTCCTCAAGAACTACTTATTACTTACACGTCATTGAATTAAATATTCTTCATTAGGTGAATGAACCTTCTAATCCTTGTTTCTCATAAGCTTGCTCCGCATCTCTAAACGGTCACGTGACCTTATCACCTCTCATTGGCTGCTATTGTAGTATAAACTGCTGTGCGGTAAAAATTAGTTTGTTATGTAACATGGTGATATATCTTTATATGTTGGAAGAGAATTGTCAAATTTATATTTTCGTAACCGTTTGAATTAAATATATTACGCAACAGAGTTGATTTATCTGAAATGCATGTTAATTCTTAAACGAAGTAAAGAGGAGGTTCCTTTGCTCTCAAGCACATGGCGCGATAGCACGTGATTTAGCGGTAGTGATGACATATTTGTTTATATGACTTTTATCACTGACCTTGTTTTGAACTGGATTAGTCATATATCGCCATTCGAAGGTGTGCTGTGCCGAGTGCGAGGGCTAAATTATTTTATTGATGGTTTATTGCGGTGTACTTATTATATGTATAATGGCAGAGTCTACCGCCAGTTTTTCTCTGAACATCGCAAGGGAAAACCTTTAGAAAGTGGTGAAAAAATAATTGTGTTGTATGTGTTCACTCCACTCACAGAGAAGAATCCGTGTTTGTCAGTGAGAGAAGTCGAACAGCTGTGCCCTGAACTTACAGGTGAGTGTTAGATGCGTAGGAACATTGCGACATGAAATTGAGACAACAGGAAAACTTACCACTCCAGGGGCGATATTGCTGTGTGGGGAAGACGTTATTTAAGGACATTCAGACTGTACCGGGATACAAATCGCAAAATATACTACATTGACGAGACTTGGGTGAATGAAGGACACACGACAAGTATGGCGTGACGCGATTTTAAGACTGAAAGACAAGATCTTTGCAAGGTATGGTGCTGTTTTTAAAAAAATTCAGTGGAAAAGGCCGCAGGCCTTTCATTATATACTTGTTTCAGTTTCATTGCTCATTCTTTGAGTTTCAACTTGATCAGTTTCATTATAAACTTCATTATTTTTGCAGGCCTTCATATTCTTATTTGTATGATTTTATCTATCTTCCTGGCAATTATTATGACGTTTACTGCAGGTTTAAATGTGACGGGAAGGCACCGCCTATGGTCTATGGCGCGAAAGCATTACCCAATTAGGGTGAGGGGGAAGGTAGTTGCACGCGGAGTGATACATGTCAGCGGGGCAAGGTTATATGAAACAGAGATTAGTTTGACTTGGAGTATATTACTTATTTGCTCACAATTCTCAGTTATTCTAGGGGCAAGTTGGATAACCCTTACCTGTTAATGCTATATGAATGGTTACTCCGAAAAGAGATCTAACCGACGAAACTTGGAAATTTGAGTTAACTGTGGAATAGTGATCCATTCAGTGTATGTCACGGTCTGGTGGAATTACTTTCGGATCTGATTTTTACATTTCTGCGGGGTATCGCAGTGGTTTTGTTCGCGGTTCCCATGCAAAGTGTCCCGAGTTCAATTCCAAGCTCTGGGGTGGCGATTTTAAGTCGGCCCTATCCACGACTTCACCTCTGTCTAGCACATGCGATGTTTCCTTTATGCCCAACGTGGTTCGGAGTCCACGATACAAGCTGTAGGTCCTCTCGCCTCACCGCCATCTTCACTGTCATCACTGAATGTAATGGACACCGCCCTCTGGGGTCCTCCACCTGAGAAATGGGACCGGTCGTCACGTGTTGAGGCGAGGTTACCCCGTAGGCCAAGGTTGTCATGTGGGGAATGTTGGGCACCTATCAACATTTTCCAATATTGGCATTCCGGCAAACGCATGATCTATCTACAACAATGAGGAAGCTAATAAAGCAACTGATTCTATTTTCTTAATTTTCCCAGCAATTTGTAGTTTCGGTTAGATCCTTTTCGGGAAACTATACAATTATTACCAATTCCTTTACCTACACATCGCAAATGCACAGTTGGATTTCATATGTAATCTCCTTTGAAAATTTTTAGATAAGGTACACAGGAGGTGCGACGTTCGTTTCACTGGTAGGTTTATTATTTGAAACCTCAGTTTTACAATTTTACACAAAAAAATCAGACTTTTTATTGACATCTCTCTAGCACTACAAATATTCTCACATAAATAATAAGAGAGATCTGAAGTTTAAAACAAAATTTTCCCTGAAACTGCATATTTCTCTAAATTGTTCAAAGGCATTGATAACGACAGGTTCCACTTCCGTTAAAGAGTTCGAAAACACCACTGCGCAGAGACATGGAGGTAGGAAGAGAGAGAGAGAGAGAGAGAGAGAGAGAGAGAGAGAGAGAGAGAGAGAGAGAGAGAGAAACTGTCATTCTCATCTCCCTATGCACTGGCAGGTCACGTTATCAGAGCAGTGTTTGTTATTGCGCAACCTGCCTGTATCTGCCTTCTTAATTGCCCTCGATCGTACAACGGCTGATAGAAATGTATAAATATTAATTTCTTATTAATATCAAACACAGAGTAACAGGAGTTAAGCCGGCGGAGCATGAAGGCTAAACACAACAACATCAACCTTTCTTTCTCGGCCACGCCGTGGCTCAGTGGTTAGACCGCTTGGCTCTCACCAAGGCGGCCCGGGTTCAATCCCAGGCGACCGCAAAGTGAGATTTGTGGTGGACAACACGGCGTTGGGGCGGATTTTCTCCGGGACCTCCGGTTTCCCCCGCCATCTCATTCCACCGGTGCTCCATCTTCATCTCATGCATCATCAGTGTCACCGCCTGCGGTGCCGTACGTAGTGAAAGCGGGCGTTAAACACTACACACACACATCAACCTTTCTTCGGCCACTGGAGGATTTCACCTTGCGAATATTTTAATTCGCGTACCATCGTCAAATTGAACCACCAATTATTATATTTTATAGAATTATTTTTTAAATTATTTGTTACAACCAAACATTGTACATAAGAAATATCCTATTTTTCACGAATGAGAAGACAGCAAAATATCTCTGTTTGTTGATATTAATAATATTAACATGTTATATAACATACCAATATTACTAACATATAATAAATATTAAAATACATTCATAAAGGACATTGCAAGTACAATTCTTTTCGCCGACGACACTAGTGTCCTGGTGACGAGTACAAATTTAAACGAGTGTATAATTAAAGTGAATTATGTTTTGAACTGTATGTCATGATGGCTTAAAGCGAACAACTTTTCTGTGAATCTGGACAATGCAAAAGTGGTCAAATTTATAACCTGTCGTACGTCACATACTCAAACAGAAATCGGGATTAATTATATGTTATTAGAAGAAATTGACAGCATAATATTTCTGGGCATTCAAGTGGACAGATATTTAGATTGGAAAGCTCACATAAATTATATCTTACCTAAACTCAGCTCTGCCTGTTATGCTATCCGAGAGCTGGTTAATGTGAGTTCTATTGACACACTTAACTTAGTATTTTATGCATACTTTAACTCTATTAAGGAATACGGAATATTCTTTTGGGGCTACTCAGTAGAATGTAAAAAAAAATATTTCTTATGCAAAAGAAGGTTATAAGAATCATTACTAGCACCCACAACAGATGCTCCTGTAAAGACCTTTTTAGAAGATTGAAGTTATTAACGCTTCCTTGCATGTATATATTCTCGATCCTAAAATTCTTTGTATGCAATCGTGCCTTATTTGCAACAAATAATGTAATTCACAGAATAAACACTAGACAAAAGTATAATATCCATTATCCCAGTGCTAAACTTTATTGCTTCCAGAAAGATGTGCATTATGAAACTATTAAAATATTTGGCGCACTTTCTTAAAGAAAAAGTTGATAATTTCGGTGCTTTTAAAAATGCTGTTAGAGAGTACCTTTGCTCAAAATCTTTTTATTCTGTACAAGATTATCTGAATGACAAATTATCCTGATAATGCTTCTGTAGCTCTGTAAGTAGTATCTAACTGTTCCAATGACAAATCATTACTAATAAATCTTTGATGCATGTTGAAAGTTTATTTTTAATGTATATGTATTTGAGAAATAAGAATGGTATCCATTGCGAAAATATTGAGACATACTGGCATAAGCCAAGTGGAAGCTGAATTAAAAAGTGTTTGATTTTGTATCATATATAATTATCCCTGCTTCGTTTTCCATAATGTTGTTCATATTGCCTGTATACTATAATGTGTTTTATGTTAACTTTTGTACATATATATGCTATTAAACTTTATACCTCTGGAGATGTTCAATGTTCACAGCCTTTTCTGGCTACAAGTGAACCTAGTGAACGCAAATCAATCTAATCTAATCTAGGTATGTGCATTATTCTAATCATTATTTTGTTTCAATTATTTATATTTGGTTTAAAATGTCCAATCAGTTTAAACTCTTGGTAAATCATTACTTATTCTAGCATGTAAACAGCGATAAAGGACATCATAAATTTTCATTAATTAATACTGCCAGAAATTGTACCAGTGGGTGGAACACTGCATTTTCATTGAAGAAGTTCAACAACAATTTTGTATTACGTTTATCTGAACGTCGTTTAGCTGTTTCTCTTTCCATTCTCTTATTTATGTTGAGAAATTTTAAATGGTAGGACGTTATACATTGAATATAGAAAGGTAAGAAGTTGTAAAAAGCCCGCCCCCTGTAAGCTTTACAGATATCCATTGAGCTATGCGGATGGCTTTTTCTTCCTTTAACTGTGTTCTCGTAAACAATCAAAACTAAAATTCAATAAAGTATTTGACAGTCACTGAGATTTTTCTGCCTTCTACCAAGTTATCGCACTTTGTCATGCAAATACGGGATGCTACTTTTGGGATTTTAATCCAAGTAATGTGTATGTTTTTTACATTTCTCGAGAAAAGCGGCGCCCCTGTTGCAGCACATGCACGAAGCGGGATAGATACCAAAACTTCAGCGGAAGGAGTAAGTTTCTACTTCATCCTCGATACCTAGTTCTATGCACACCCTAACAGGATTGCTTGTTGTTGCCAACATTTCATGAACTGCTATTGAAAATCTGTTTTAAGGAAGTTTCTACAATCATACTGCAAACTGTACATTACCTCAAAATCTAACTTCAAAATTACGTAGACAAGAAGTACCTGTAATCAAACATTAGCATCCAATTGGCGGGAAATAAGTGCTTTAACATACAACTCTCTGCAGATGAAACCTCAGATTCTATGGATAGTTATATATGAGGGGCACTATTGCCTTGTCAACCCTGCGTTTCCAATGGAAACTGACATTGTTGTCCATAATCTACTTCAGACATTTTGTCAATAAAGCGACATTTGTTTTATTTACTTGAAAATTGTGTCTCAACAAAAGCATGGAATTAACTCGTGTAAATGTTCATGCAATAATTTTATTCCGACCTTCGACGTGGATTATCAACAAAAGAATGCATCAATCAACCAACTTCCGCATTTGGCGACGAAGCTCCATCCTTTTCCATTGTGAAACGCTGATATAACGTCCAAAATAAGTTTTGTCAGAAAACATAGATGCTGTGCAAAAACTTATAATGCAAGATCGTCATGCGACGTATTGTGATTGGGGCAACCCTAGGCATTAATTTCACTAACATAAATAAAACACATTGCAGAGTCATTTAACCGTTGGATCCCACATAATTTGACGTAGTCTCAAAAAGATGCTCGTATCGATTGATGTACAAAGATGCTCAATAAATAGAATGGCGGTGCCTTAAAATATGTGTATAAGCTTGTAACAGGTGCCCAATCATGTATCTATGCGTATGAGCCGGAAAGTAAACAACAGTTGAGTATAGGTGTTTCAAGATGAAGTAAATCCAACAAAAGTTGTTCGCACTCGAAGCACTTGAAAGCAAATGTTCGCCTGTTTTATCAGCAAAACTGGTCATGTGGCAACAGTGCGTTTAAAGAAACGTAAAACGGTCAATGCCGAATGGTACACAGCCATTTGATTTTGCCGGAAGTCTTCGCTGAGGTAAGGATCGTTCTTCATCGCGATAATACGAGCACATACATATCTCGTCTAACAACAGAGTATATGAAGGCTCATAGGTAATCCGCCGTACAGTCTTGATTTGGCACCCAATGACTTCTATTTGTTCCCCAACATCCCCAACGTTGCGTAGACAACGATTTTCGTCTGCAGAAAAAGCCGTTGATGCCCTCAAAAACCATGTTTTGATGGTGTCTCAAGAATACTAGAATAAATGCTTTGACAAATGGCTGAAACGGATGCAAAAGTGCATTGATCATAAAGGAGAATATTTTGAAACCACGGCAATGAACGTGACTTGTATTCGGGGGTCGCCGATTTGAACCCCGTCGTCTCCGGATTCTGCCTTGGGTTTCTCTTATTATATATATTGTCACCCTGGTGGTAGACTCGCGAAGCCGATGAAAAATGATGGCCGATCGTTACCGGTAGCGACAGACAGTTGAATGTAGTTTTTGGAAAAATAAACAGTTTAAGGTTCTAGCAATTTTGTAATGTTGAACAGTGTATTTCGAGGAGAATAAAGTGTAGTTTTTGTGTTTCGTAACCTCGTTTTATTATTTCACGAACCCACAAAGTCACAACTGGTGTCAGAAGTGGGATAACAACATCACCGAACATTATGGCCATGGAATCGGCATTGGAAATGCTTTTGCAGAAGATGAACGAATTAACAGCGAAGTCGGAAGCGGCAAATAACAACTTGGCCGCGAAGATATGTTTATATGATATGAAGATATGATTATTTCACGAACCCACAAAGTCACAACTGGTGTCAGAAGTGGGATAACAACATCACCGTACATTATGGCCATGGAATCGGCATTGGAAATGCTTTTGCAGAAGATGAACGAATTAACAGCGAAGTCGGAAGCGGCAAATAACAACTTGGCCGCGAAGATAAAACGAGGTTACGAAACACAAAAACTACACTTTATTCTCCTCGAAATACACTGTTCAACATTTCAAAATTGCTAGAACCTTAAACTGTTTATTTTTCCAAAAACTACATTCAACTGTCTGTCGCTACCGGTAACGATCGGCCATCATTTTTCATCGGCTTCGCGAGTCTACCACCAGGGTGACACTATATATAAAACGCAGGTGAATACTGAACCTTTAATTTCATATCACGATGTATTTTTCATCATTTACCTTCATCCCATCGTATCTTTCAAGTGTGGTTTCAGGCTCTTTGAGACATTTGACGCGGATGATGCCACATTTTAAATGCTATTCTCTGCGCTGGTGTCTTCAATGAGAGGATGGCACCTTCGACACCAGATCTGGAATGTTGGTTTTTGGGTAGCGGGTGCTGAAGTTGGGATGAAGAAATTTCAGCATTTATTATGGACTTCCGCGCGTCTCATTACCTCTTGCGTCTTCCTTTGCTTCTATAAAAGTTGCAATAGATCTGTGAGGTTACAGTACACCCACCTTTTTGGTCTGTACTTTAACCCTTAGATATATTATCTCGTGCAGTTCATAGGCTTTTAAAATAATCAGGGAGAAATTCTTTCTTATCATTTCCTTCATTTCCAATATGAATGAAACATGTTACAGTAATATTATAGAATTTTTACGTACAAAGTGAATTTTTCCAATATTTCTCTCACCTCGGCTGTTGTTATAGTTCGGGGAACAGGGATTATCTTAACGAAGTGGTCACAATTATGTGTGAATGTGGCGGAACTGAATAAATGGCCTGTCAGAGAAAAAAAATATATATATTCTAAAATTTTCAGTGATACCCATAAACACAATAATAATATTAGGGCATAGCCAAGTGAAAATACACCATCTTTGCATAAAATCGCTAAAAATTAAAAGTTGAACAATGTATTAAAACAAAAATGTAGAATTTTCATTTTTGGAAAACTTACCAAGGGTTATATAATGCATGAGGTAAAACGAAGACATTCATATATGTATTAATGTTTCAGATGTAGCAGATTTCCAATTTATTTCTCTTACAATTGTTTCACTAGAAGTTCTGTGTTTAAAATGATTCTCTTTGTGGAGAATTGGGGTAGAAATCTGTGGATATACTGTAGAAAATTATGAAAAATAATTTACATGCAACATAAATTAAAATATAGCAGCTGTGCAACTGTTTTCAACATTGTTTATAATGCTCCAGCGGCATTCATTTACAGAGCTTCATTATTCGTTTGTCGGTCTGCAAGCCATACGTTTACTTCTCTTTTTGTTATGCTTTGTTATTTTGTGTTTGGAACATTAATCATACAATAGAAAACAAGCTATTCTGTGAGTCAGTGTATTCATAACCGAGAGTTACGAAGCCGCTGAGCACAACAACTTGATTTCAATATTGTTTTAGACACACTCACGCGGATCTACATGCAAGAAATGCATAGAACTTTGACACTGCAAATTGGTTTACTCTCGTGTGCTAGGGAAGGTAAAATAATGGCACGCTGAGAAGCAGGGAAACAGGAAGCTGCAATATAAATTATTATTTAGAGTATGCATTCTATTCAACTTCATGTTAAAGTTTTCCCCGTGATAAGCATTACACATTCAGTAAAACGAATTTCTAACATATTTTGTTCTTTTGATATTTCCACACCTTTCCAAACAGAACACTGGACAGCGCCAAAGGTGCCACTGACCTCTAGGGATATACTATACCTTCAGGTTTCATCCGTGCTGTGTATTATGTAGATGTGCATATGCGCCAGAACTCCATCTTATTTCCCAGAGGGGCTAGGCCTTCCAATCCTTACAAAGGCTGAAAGTAATCCATGGATTTGGATTTTTTGTGGCTTTGAGCCTAAGGTGTTACATATAAGTTCTCTACTCTTGTACTAACTAATCTAATGTACAAACGCTGTGTCAATCGACATAAACATTTGCGGAAATTGCCGATTTTCTTGGGGGGAATGAAACAACACAGCAGGCTTTAAGCGGTAGTCAAATCTTGTGAGAACCAGTCTCAATGTAAGGACTAAAATTCCATTTGCTTTTTATGTCCAGAACATTAAGAAATGAATAATGTTATCCCATTTGAAAAAAAAAGTACTGGAAAATACAGAGAAATAACAAGGACTATATCAAAAATGGCTCATACCTTCTAAAGTATGAGACACAAATTCAGAGTTTTAAAAATATCTACATCTTCTGTGTGGCAAGACCTTTTTCCATGTCTTACGATTTACCAGTTATGCGAATGTCACAAAGAATGAATAGATTTTTTAGGAAATTTTTAGGTGTCTTAAAATATGCATTTTCCGTGAAGCAGTCATAACGAATTGTTAAGGAGAATACCACAGTTACCTTTTAATTTTACGTCCTCCAACGTTAAGTCATATCGGACGTTGATTGAAATGGGTGAAATGATGCTAAACTGAGTCCGGAGTCCATGGAGCTCAGAGTTACCCAACATTCCAATTTCAGGATAAGGGCAAATCACGGAAAACCCCTTATCCAGGTAACTCACCCTGACCAAGATTCGAACTCGGCATCTCTTAAACGTGAGGTAGACACGCTACCATCTACGTTACTCAGGCAGGCAGTTAACATTTCACCTACTTTCCTACTAGGTTGTAATTGCTCTACATAATCAGGTAAAAGACAAAGAGCATATATTCATTTCTCAGAAGCAATATTGCTAAATTCAAACCAATAACAACAAACTTCTGCGAAGTTATATGGATAGAGTCAACATGAAAAATTCAATGCAATGGCCGGGATTTGTACCACGGATCTCCTGGTTTCCGTCCAGTCGCTCATAACGTTTGAGCTACCTGGCCAACGTACGTTCTGACATTAAATTCTCCAGGTGACTCGTATATTTCTCCGGTAGACCACTAGGGGCTCTCGCATCCGAGTTACACCGTTTGTGGTGACTTACTATTGTAAGTACTTAAGTCTCAGGCTTCATCATTTAACTCTTATTATTTTAGTTAATTGATGGAAACTTCTGCGAAGTTCTTAACAACATCAATAAATAATAATAATAATAATAATAATAATAATAATAATAATAATAATAATAATAATAATAATAATAATAATAATAATAATAATAATAATAATAATAATAATAATAATAATAATAATAATAATAATAATAATAATAATAATAATAATAATAATAATAATAATAATAATAATAATAATAATAATAATAATAATAATAATAATAATAATAATAATAATAATAATAATAATAATAATAATAATAATAATAATAATAATAATAATAATAATAATAATAATAATAATAATAATAATAATAATAATAATAATAATAATAAATAATAATAAATAATAATAAATAATAATAAATAATAATTAATAAACAATAAACAATAAACAATAAACAATAAACAATAAACAATAAACAATAAACAATAAACAATAAACAATAAACAATAAACAATAAACAATAAACAATAATCAATAATAATAATAATAATAATAATAATAATAATAATAATAATAATAATAATAATAATAATAATAATAATAATAATAATAATAATAATAATAATAATAATAATAATAATAATAATAATAATAATAATAATAATAATAATAATAATAATAATAATAATAATAATAATAATAATAATAATAATAATAATAATAATAATAATAATAATAATAATAATAATAATAATAATAATAATAATAATAATAATAATAATAATAATAATAATAATAATAATAATAATAATAATAATAATAATAATAATAATAATAATAATAATAATAATAATAATAATAATAATAATAATAATAATAATAATAATAATAATAATAATAATAATAATAATAATAATAATAATAATAATAAACAGCGAGACTATATTAGTCAATTGCGATACAAACACTGTGGTTGCCACTGTTTTGTTGACAACGCGTAATGTCATCGAGGCTAGTGAGCAGAGGGGAGTGAGGTGCAAGGCAACAATGAGAATATAAGTTGCATAATGAAAACAGTACTCACTGTACTTCCGAAGCCCCGCCCATTTGTTCCGTAACTTTAACACGTCTTCCCGCCAAACATACAATATCGAGGCCGACTAATACAGAAAACGCAAGATTTCGGAATGTTCCAAAAAGTAAGTAATAGGTTTATTCCGTTATAGTGCTCTGAGGTTACTTATTGTGACATTCCGTTTATTCAGTTTATATCAATACCGGCAACAGTTTCTAGAATATGCCGAGGTTAAGATCTAGCTGTAGTTATGTTAATTATAGCTGTTAGTTTGCGACATAGGCCTTGCCTTAAAGGTAGGTTAACTCTTGGGTTCATATGATCATGTAAATGCTGTAGTGTTCCTCGTGTGCATTTATTTCGTATTGTTTCAGTGTTTAAGTGAATGTTCTGCACCCTCCAATTATGTACTCTACAACATAATTTCGTATTAATAAATGCAGTACATATGACATTATGCTAGATAACAGATGTTAAGACTTAACACGGCTGTTAGACTATTTAACAGGTTACCCGATTCTCCACTCGTAGCAGATAAGATGCACGTTGACTGTTTCGAAGATCCAGGTCGTGAAGCCAGATGTAACAGGGTTACTTGACTGAAGTTTGAATTGTTTCTTGATGATTCAGTTTGATTAAATAAAAGATCTCTTGTTTTCAGGTGTGGTTTCTAGTGACATAAATAACATTTTAGGTAAGTCCGGTTTCGTAATACATAATTTAATTGTGTAATATGGATTACATTTTACTCGAACTTTATTTCCTAGTCAATCACTGCAGGTTACCTCCTAAACATCGAAAAATGCTTATTTTTTAGTAAATCATTTCCGTTAATTACTTAAAATTCCTCACTTCTGCACGCCCACTCATCACTATCAAGATTACAGAATATCTCTCTCTGAAGATTGATTTTCCGTTACAAAACTTTTATATTCACCGCGATATTTTCCCATCCTCATGAAATAAGTTTACAGAACATATATCTATAAAGATTATTGATTTTCTTTTGCCTAGCAAGTAGCAACCGCTATTCATTTTTTATATTGTCATTACATGGCGCACTAATAGATCAGAAAACTAGATTTTCCAACTGGATATTCATATAAAAGTTCCAACTAAAATGTGTCGTTACAAGCAAAAGTTATAATATAAATTGCATTTAACCAAGTGTTAGCGTAACACTCGTGTTAAATCTCTTGTTAAACTAACCATATTTCTGGAAATTAATTGTTCTTTCACATTAGCCGTGTGTAGGACGCACTATGTAGAAGTAGAGCCAGACTCAAAAATTCAATGCAATAGCCGGGATTTGAACCAGAAGATCCGTAGTTCAAAACCCGGCTATTGCATTAAATTTTTCAGTCTGGCTCTACATCTACATAACCATATTTCTGTTGTTCAGTCGATAACAATTACAGAATTGTCAAATGGCGGGCGTGACCGCAGATTATGGTGTCAATTTTCTATATTTAGACCGTCTAAATTACATTCGTAATAGAGATTGGACTATGAGGAAAAATTATTTTGAAAATGAAATGAAATGTGTAGTGTTTAACGCCCGCGTTTGCTACATACGGCACCGCAGGCGATGGTACTGATAATACCTGAGATGAAGATGGAGCACCGCTGGAATGAGATGGCGGGGAAAACCGGATATCTCGAAGAAACTCGCCCCAGCGCCTTGTTGTCCACCACAAATCTCACTTTACAGTCGCCTGGGATCGAACCCGGGCCGCCTTGGTGAGAGCCAAGCGGTCAAACACTGAGCCACGGCGCGGCCCAAAATTATTTTGAGGAGCTATCAGAACATTTTTTACGGAGACATAGACTGTCGAAGCAAGTTATGAAGGCTACTAAGGAAGTGCAAGAAGGTTAGAATATGCATCGAATAGGAATATGCCGATCTCGCCTTTGCCATTTTATAATTCACTGAATTCTGTGGGTTGTACACTGTCCACCTCTCGTCTTGAGACCTTCAGATCTCTCTCACATCTGTCTTTCTTCCCACCTTGTTTTCAATTTACGTAATATTGACGAAGTTGCTTCGTTCTTCTGGTTATGACATTTACATTAGAATTTCCAAACTTTTCCCTCGTCACATCTTTCTCTTTCTCATTTACCGTATCCATTCGGTTATTTTCCATAATATCCTTATATTTAATTATTAATTCAACTAACAATTCTTTCTTGATGAGAAATCTGTTCCAAGCTTCCTTTATAATTTTTTTCACCAGTCATTTTTTTAACTGTGTGTAAACTAAAATAAAACAAATGCATATCGCAGTACTTTCACAAAATAAAACGATTCATCCACAGCCTTCTACATCTGCAATATTTATAAGTCTCTCGGCGTTAGCAAGTTTTTGTTAACTTTTTCAGAAAACAACTTGGTGAAATACAATAACTTTAACTTTCTTTCAGGTTAAAAACTCTTAAGGTTTTCATACACATCAAAGAACTTACATAGGGAAGTGTATTATATTTATTTATTTGACAATGGACATTATTTTGATTAAAATAGCATAGATACGAGGTATAGATATGGCGAATAAAACTATTTAACATGTAATATAGAAATTAAATAATAATTTAAAATATTCACTAAATCTGAATTAAATTTTAACATCCTTCAGTTACTAGAGTATCCTATACCTGGAATGTTCTGTAAATACTTTGTGAATCCTTTTTATTCTTATGTAATTTCATGTAATTGGAAACCATAAAAGTAGAAAAAACCTAACCGCGAGATAAAAAATTAATACATCATTTTAAAATGTACCCATCATACCTTCAGTCTCGTCTTCCAGTTTTATTACCAGTTACATGAACAACAACCAGTACAAGTTCGAGCAGAAAAGTAAGGGATATACGAGCCTATCGTTCTTCCATATTACAAGAAGAAATATCATCTCACCTCCATCCAAGTGAATGGACTAGTGGTTCGAACCAGAGTTAGAGGATTTTTGTAGACAATTTGGCATTCATGAAAGCCTATTACAAGAAAGTTAGTGATTGCGATCAAAGTATGATTTTTTAAAAAACTTTTATGCTACTCTTATGTTACTTCATAAATATTTTCTATGTAACGTCATGTACTTACATGTAAACATAAGCGTTGTGTATACAGCCTGTTCAGAACGAACATATGAAAGTAGTTTCTCAGCTTGTGTGCGACACATATAGATAATTTTTACCGCCAATAGAGCCGCAAAAAAATGTTCCAGAATGAGTGTGGATTAGGCAGTGGCAGGGTCAACGACGCGTGCCTCACGTTCTCAGAGTTCGCTGGTATAGGTCACATGCCGTGCTGCCTACTGTAACCGTTTGTAAACATACCGGCATACTCCGCAGTAGCTTGCTTACTACTATCAAGAATTTTTATGGCTTATGAAACCGCAATAAATAGGCTATTGGTTAATTATTGCTTAATTATTGCATTATTAGTGATAGTGGGAATATGGCCATTGGATTTGTTGATTAAACAAAGGACAGCCTACTTTTGGATGAAGCGGAGAGAATTCACTAAGATAGAAAATTTATTGGGAACTCCATGCAGGACGAGGAGACAAATTAGAAACGTATTAAGTGAAGAATGGCGACATGAATGGGATCAAATTGATGTAGGAAGAAGGACACACGAAATCTTTCCTAGTATAAATGAGAGGTTAAAATTAAATGAGATCCAACCAAGACGAAGTAGAATACAATACATTTCAGGACATGAACCGTACAAGACGTACTTTAAAAAGATAGGAAAGGCAGATAAACCACGTGTACAACCTGCATGGAAGAAGATACTCCGGAACATGCTTTACTTGAATGTATAAAGTATACACAACAGCTAGAAGAAGAGAGGAAAGAATTAGCAGGAAAATGTATATGGAACATCATTAGGAAGAGGGAAGATTTTAAAATACTAGAATTGGGAGCAGAGAAGGTCTCAACAATAGTAATGGATGAATATAATCAACAAAGACAGCAGCAGCGACGAGTAAGAGACAATATTCAACATAGATATCGTGAAACACCTTCCACACCAAGAAGATCTGAACGACTTCGAGGACAGAATATGGATACCTAGCTTCAACAACCAAAGGAAGAAGAGGAACATCTCCTAGTCGAAGGATTAATAGAACAGGACAATCTTGGAATCAACAGAAGGATTTGAAGAAGACGACATCAACACAAGAACAAAAGGATAGATGATCTATTAGGGATAGGAAGGTAGAAGTAGTTTAGATTGTAAAAATTGTAAGCTACAATTGTAACAATTAGATTAGCTAGGCTAGATTAGATAGGTTAGTGTAGGTTAGCTTTTCTGCAAAATGTTTGTAAATATCAGTATGATTATGTTAGAGCAAATATAAAATTGAAATACTGTGTCTTGGTATAGCATACAGAGGCCAAGACATAAGAAATGCAGAATATGTTTTTTTTTTCTTTATATTTTTATAAGTGTTTAACGTGTTCCAAAATTCCGTTATAGCAGTCCATGGTGGCATACAAGCTGGTGGACATATGCAACTGATACCTTTTAGAGGGAAGTTAATGCTATTGAGGTTGAGGATGGAAGCATTAAATGATAAACAGAGCAGAAAACAATAACAAAGAACTGTAGACAAATTAACCAAAACTAAATGGTGTATACAATGAGACGAGCATTTTATTTCAAGAGTTTTATAATACTAAATAAAGCATCTGTAACTGAAAAGAAAGCTGTTGATATTTACAGCAAGTGTTTGAAAGTATTGTACAATTAAGATCATAACAAAATGCTCTGAAGTTAGACAAATAAATATTATCATTGATGTAACCTTTTATACAATTCATATTTAATGTATCTAAATTAATCGTGCATTCGTTGGAGTCCCTTCAGCTCTTCCATCCATCAAAACCATATCCGTCATTTCGTTGTTCGTATAGCGCTCCATATTGCTTGGGTTTGCTATCTAAGCACGCGCAAAATCCTCCGTTAGGACGGAATGTGTAGTTTTACACTGAAGAGCAGCCTTGCAACTGGCCGAGTTATTAGTCGACTTTTGTACAAGTAACTGCCCTTTGACCCATTACCTGAAATGTAGAATAGGGGCACTAATAAAGAGCAAAGAGTAATGCTTTTCTTTTCGTGGCCGGTACGTTCCAATAACAACTTTTGAGCTTCAAACACCTGTGGTTCATGCGCTGCCTAATCACAAAATCATTTAACATTTAATGCTGCATAAAATTATACCTAACATAACTTCGAAGCTGCGACATCGAAATTCGAACTAGTTAAGTTATAAACTACGCCACGGCTATAGTCGTTCGGTGTCGTTTTCAAACAACCTATATACTACTTTGTAAAGAAAGTTAAGTTGTCGTTAAGTTGGTACATCTTTCCTGTATATCCAAGCGGAGTTTGACTGTCATTTAGTTTGTTTACAGGTCGCCATTTTGTTAGTGCATCTGAAAGGTGTGCTGCAATTTGACAATGAATTCTTCTTTGTCTTCTATCGACTGAAAAGTAGAGCGATGGTAAAATATATTGTAAACAAACTGGATAACAGATGACAATCAAACTTACCGATATCAATAATTTCGAATCCACTCTTATACGAGATTTTTATATGATCAATTCGCGGTACTTTTTTACAGCATATATTTAAATACCTGTTCGCATACCTTGTCTATAATGGCTGAAAGATAAACAAATCTGAGGATTACTTTCTATTTCACCTTATGTATTAATTTTTGGGGAGTGTTCACAATTATATCTACATTTAAATTTTCCACGATAAGTTAAAACTCTAGTTTAAAATGAGGTATTTTCTCGGCAATGGCTCACTATGTTGTAAATACTTGATCACTACTTATAACTAATGCCACCATTTGAACTTTACATATTATACGCATATCAGAACTAGTAAGCCATGAAAACAAAAACAAAATTTTATAGTAAGGTTTACCTTGATTTTCAGTTAGCCCTGCGAGACCTTCGAAACTTCCTCAGTAAGTTAACCTTGGTTCGTGGCAAAAGGATTTGAAAATAAGGAAATGCTAAAGTGTGTCAGTGTTTACCATCCCCCCTCCTTGTTTTCAATTTCTCTATCACGTGCACTGTCAGTAGAAAGGTACCAAATTCCATATTCGATATTAAATATTGTTAACAAATAAGGTTTTGAGATCTGCTTGTATGTGCCGAAAGTTTGGTAAATCAAACTTGTATTCAAGTCTAAATCTTGGTATTCCAAAAATACGATAGAGGCATTTCCAATTATTTTCCACCATTCCAATCTACTTTTCATATGAAACATTTTTCAAAAGTTTAAAGTTTCCCAAAATCGCTTACGAAAATGTTTTAAATCTATTTTTCAACTATAAATAAAATTAATACGATAATTTTCAGAGAACAGTATGCTACATCCGCTTCTTTAGGAGTTCATTCTTAAGCTGTGAAGAAATTTATTACATAAGGTAGAAGAAAAACAATTATTCTTCCACTTTTGAGACAGAAATGACTGCAATAATTAACAACGAAGTGCTGTGTGTTAAATTACCGTAACGTTTACTTAAAATGTGTCTTTATTTTTGTTTATATAATGTTTTAGGCTGCTTAACCTTGGTTACTCAAACATATCTTAAGGTCAAACTGACAATCGATATTCTAAGTTTAACTTTTATCAGTACTGATTATCCTTTCTTACCATATCGTCCCACTATTTAAAAGTCGAGAGTCATCCCGATATAAATAAATCCCTCACATTTAAGTGTGCACGAATATCGAGAATGTTTCAGGAGCGAGAAGCACTAGTACTGAGTTATTTCACGGAAATAAATTTAAACCTGGTGTTTATAATCGCAGCCCTGGCAGAGATTTCCAACAACCAACAGCAACTTGATCCTCCTGAAGTTGCTTTATTGTGCAAAAATGTCTATAATTTTTGGAAAGTACATTAAATTCCTTTCCAATTTCTAGTTCTAAATCGAAGATTTTAAGTGAAGAGCTTTTCGGCTTCGTTTAACCGCCAGAAATCTACGTACAGTAACTTCAATAAGTTTTATATGTCAGTTTTCTTTAATTTCCTACGGGAAGAAAACTTTTCATGTTTAACCTAGGGTGTTAACTGAACTCTAATGCCTGAGTTCACCAAAAGATGTCAAGACTTAACACAAATTTAGCATTAGTTATAGCAAAAGTTGTATTTCACCAACAAGTGTTAGGCCCACCTCGGTGGCGTGGTGGTAGCATGTCTGCCTCACGTTCAAGATGTCCCGAGTTCGAATCTCGGTCAGGGTGAGTTACCTGGATAAGAATTTTTCCGGGGTTTTCCCTTATCCTAAAAGACAAATGTCCGGTAACTAAGCTCTATGGACCCCGGGTTCATTTGAGCATCATTTCACCCAATTTATTCACCGTCCGATTTGACTTAACGTTGGAGAACGTAAATTACAACAACAAAAAAGTGTTAGTTTAACTCTCATGTTAAATTTCTTGTTAAACTAACAAGCCATATTTCTGCTGTTAAGTCCTTAACAATTGTAAATAGTCAAGATAGTGGGAGTAAACGCAGCTTTTGGTGTCGATTTGCTATATTTAAGAAGACCGTCTTATTGACATTGGTAATAGAGTACGGCCTATGAGGAAAAATGATTTTGAAGAGCTATTACAAGAACATTTTCTTCAGAGGTATAGACTGACCAAACATGTTGCTATGAAGGTTACTGCGGAAGTACAAGAGAAGTTAGAACATGCATCGAAAGGAATATGCCAATCTCGCCTTTGCTTCAAGTATTAATAACTTGGTGATTTTATAATTCACTGAATTACGTGGATAATACATTGTTTACCTCCCGTCTTGAAACGTTCAAGTCACTCGTCATGTCCTTCGCTCCTCGTTTTAAATTTACGTAATAATGAGTTGGAGCATGCGTCGAAAGGAATATGGCGGTCTCGCCTTTGCTTCAAGTATTAATAACTTTGCGATTTTATAATTCACTGAGTTATGTGGATAATAAACTGTCCAGCTCCCGTCTTAAAACGTTCAAGTCACTTGTCCTTCGCACCTCGTTTTAAATGTACGTAATAATGAGTTACATGCATCGAAAGCAATATGACGATCTCGCCTTTGCTTCAAGTATTGATAACTTTGTGATTTTATAATTCACTGAGTTATGTGGATAATACACTGTCCAGCTCCCGTCTTAAAACGTTCAAGTCACTTGTCCTTCTTCGCTCCTCGTTTTAAATTTACATAATACTGACGAAATTGTTTCGTGCTTCTAGTAGTGACACATGCATTTAAATTAAACTCGTTTCCAGTCCTTTCCCACGCAATATCTTTCTTGTTTACACTCACCGCATACGTCCTCTTATTTTTCACGATATCCTTACCACGGGTTCCCTTACGATTTTGTTCACCCACCAATTTTTCAGCTGTGTGCAGGCGAAAATGAAAACAAAAGCATATCACAGTACGTTCAGAAAATAATATGATTCATCCATAGCTTTCTATAGCTGTAATATTTAAAAGTCTCTTGTCGTAAACATGTGTTTGTTAACATTTTTAGAAAACAGGTTGGTGAAATGCAAGAAATTTAACAGCATTTTGTTAGCGCTGTGGCAATTGTTATGTTAAAATTATTAACGTCGATTTTAACATCTGTTGGTGAAATATACGTGCAGTAACTTCAATTAAGCTACATATATCAGCTTTTTATTAATTCCGTGCGGGAAGAAAACTTTTCATATTTAACCTATGGTGTTAACTGAACTCTAAATGTCAGTATGTTAATGATAAGAATTTGTATCTGAAATATGGGGCGCTTTATTGATATAGATAAGAGACCGTAATAGCCTAACTGAGTGATTAACTGGAGCAATCTTTTACACATCTTTTAACTTTTCGGTAGTTAGGCAGTTGCTCCTTATTATGAACTTCGTTTACAATGCTTCAATTTAAAATTACGAACTTACATCAATAACATTGTTAATTTGAAATATTAATGCCAGTGGCACGCATAGAGATTTTCGTGTATTAAAATCAGGGCTGAAAGAACTGAATTTGAAGTGTTTTCGAACTTTATGCAGTGACATGGTGGACAACAAATAACCCCTAAACTTCTAGCATGTGCAGCCAATTACAAGATCGCGTTTTATGCTACATAAGTAACTCATGATCGCTTTTGTTTACATTCTTTTGTTGAAGGTTTGACTGTAGCTAACTGCTTAGCAGTTCCTAAACCTGTAATGATGTCATTTCATTCATACAAATCAATGACTGAAATTTGTTATTGGCCAGATGTCAGGTGATATGCCTCTCTTGATCCTCCAATTAGTTTCGTTAATTACTTGTATATAATTCAGTTTTATTTTATTTTACTTTGGACTTCTTTTTAAAAATAAATAGTATAATTTAATAAATGAACATGTTAAACTTGTCATCATGAGGCGGCATTTTAAGTTCCTTTTAATCCTCTCCTCCCCAAATCCCTCACAACCCACACATGTACAGAGGCCGACAGAAGTATTTGAATAACATAACCTGTAATATTGCACGTATTATAAATACTGTAATATTTATATTGCAGCGTTGAATTGTTTAACATGTAAACACTAACATTTTGTGTCTCGAAAACAATATTTAAAATATCACTTTGCATTACACAATCTGTACTGTATTTATTCTATTGTCCCTCTTATTGGAGCACATAAGTATTCGCACGTACCCAATCGAACAGAGAGAAAGGTGGTTGGACGTACCCTACACGCCCCTACCACATAGCAGTTGCGTTTATGCTATGCCTCGAGACAGCGTGCTCAAAGTTATTCAGCCGATTGTGAACTCACAGGTAATATGGGACGTAAGAGTAAGGAGACAACGGTGGCAGAGAGGAATATCATGATAAATATGTACAATCGAAACCCTCTGAAATTGCCAAAACCATTAACAGAAGCAAAACTACAGTGTTCTGCATAATTCAACGCTTCAAACTGACGAATACTGTTGTAAATAAACCTAGAAATGGCGCTCCTACTAAACTCACCGCCAAAGACAGGAGGCAAATAATAAAAATGGTGAAGCAGAATTCGAGAGTCACTGCATCTGAGATTAGAGGATGCCTTGAGCAACATTCTGGTACTGTGGTTCACACCAGAACAGTTGAACGGGTTTCAAATAGTACTGGGTACAATGCCCGCGTTCCTAGGTAGAAACCATAAGTTAATAAAATGAATAGCAAAAAGCGTATAGAATTTGCTAAACAGTATGTGGTGAAACTAACAGAACTCTGGGATAAGGTTCTCTTGTCACACGAGAGCAAATTCTGCTTATACAAGAGTGATGTACGTCTTAAAGTGTGGAGACTGCCAAATACAGAATGGGAACCTAATAACATGGTAGCTACAGTGAAACATGGTGACAGTAGTGTGATGGTATGGGGCTGTATAGCTTCATCTGGCTTTGGGGAACTGGTGTTCATAGTTGGGATCATGGAAAAATTTGAATACAAGAGGATTCTTGAAAACAATCTTAAAAGGAGCACAGGGACGCTGGGATTAGGGCATGATTATTACTTCCAGCAGGACAATGATCCGAAACATACTGCTGAAATTGTAAGGCTTTGGATCGTGTACAACAATCCTCACACTTTGAAGACACTGCCCCAATCTCCAGATTTAAATCCTATAGAGAACATCTGGAAGGAACTCGAGGAGCGTGTGAGGAAGCATGACATCAGAAGCAAGGACCATCTAAAAGAACTTCTTCAAACAGATTGGAGAAATATGGACTCCGTAGTCACTAAACAACACATACAGACAATGCCCAAACGATTATCAGCAGTAATTCAAAGAAAGGGGATGATAACTAAATACCAGCTGTTCTCTGTTCGAATACTTATGTCCAGATGTAAAGTAACCGTTTTATTTCTCCTTGTAGTACAAATTAGTTTCAGTTGCTATTTATGAGTTTATATGTTTAATAGTAGACTCAAGTTTACTTTGTACAAGTTGTGTTTACGTATGCTTACTCTGCGTAGCTTTAAAATAATATAAGTAATAAATATGTTTACGTTCGAATACTTATGTCGGCCACTGTACACAAATAGATACATACGTTCATGAATGGCAAGGTAAAACATCACAGCTGAAGGTTATCATTGCGTTGCATGCGGGAACAGGTGTGTCGATTCGACCTTGATTTGAAGAAGGAAAGATTTACGTGCTATAATATTACAGCAGTTTAGTAATTTTAGTAATTTTCTCACTAAAATTAATACATATATAACGTCTATCCCTATGTATCTTTGAATAAGGTCAAAACAAAGACATATTTTCATAAACGCTTATAATTCTTGCTTTTGAAACGTTTGATTTGAAAATTTGCTTTCTTGTGTATTCACATGTTGTATTTATCAAATTTTCTGCCCTAAGAGTACTTCCTTTCCATTTCACAAATAATGTAAATATTACAGATACTTTTGTGAAACTACTCCATTGTTTGGATCTCACATTGGAATGAAAGTTTCTGAAATAACTGTGTTACTAATTTTGTTGTTGCTTTTCATCCATGCCATGTTTATTATGTTATTTAACCTCAAACATGCACTCGTTCCTTAAATGGTATATAACGCTATAATTTAACAGTTGAAGGTAGTGACATTTCCGTACGTCGTTTTAGTTTCCTGAACTAGGCTGCATAATTTAAATCGTTGACTTACCGTCAATAGTAGCCATGGGTTTTGACTTGGCTTTCTTCAGATTTTCCACCGTTGTCGCCGTTGTGTTGAAATGGCTATATCCACTCGTAGATGCAATAAAAACACACAAACATAAACAAACTATTTGCTGTGTAACGCCTCCACGTGGACAAAACTCAAGGCACAAGAACACACTATTTTCTAAAACAAAAACTCTACTTCTTGTTCAAAAAAATAACACTCGAAAAAAAAACTTCGAAGTGCCCCTTTCAACTTTGGCAGTCAACAAAACACGTTGTAGCAGCACTATCAAGCGATTGTTCTGTCAAGACAGCCGCCTGTGTGCTGCTCAAACGGCCACTGACAGTCAGCAGTTTTAACATAGCAAAGCAGCTGGAAGCCATCTCTCCCCACCACGCCGCATGACAGCATTTCACTTCGCGGTTCCCGCCTCACCAGCGGAGATTCAACCTTGCGATTGTTACGTCACCTCACCATTGCGTCTCCCCACGGCGGATGTGTGAACTTCAGCTTTAGATTATCCGGACTCCGCCGATAAGGTAACTTGCAGCTTTGTCTCGCCGCATCCGGACAGGTGTTGATTGAAGGCATTAAGGTCGTTTGGTTTATTTCACTCACGTTTACTGCTTAACTAGCATCTATAGTTGGATTGCCTGCCAATGTTTTTAAACTCCCCTCCCCCGTGATTTGTGAAATTACAGTTATCTATTTAGGAGTAAATCTGGTAATACCACGAACAGAGATGTTTACGTGAGGTTATCGCACATACACGGCAAGTCAAGTGTATGTACTCTGTTCAGATGCAATCTTACCTTTTGGACAGCAACGTGTCATACATCGGCTTACACGAGAAATCACATAACATAACTGACGCTCGATTTCATCAACAGATGTTAGAATCGACGTTAACAAATGCAACGTAACAACTGTCACGCCGCTAACAAAGCTGTTAAATTTCTTGTATTTCACTAACCTGTTTTCTGAAAATGTTAACAAACAGGTGTTAACGCCAACAGACTTATAAACATTACAGCTATAGATGGCTATGGACGAGTCGTATTATTTTCTGAACGTACTGCGATGCGCTTTTGTTTTCATTTTCGTCTGCGCACATCTGAAAAAATGGCGGGTAAACAAAATCGTAAACAAAAGTCGTGAGACAAATTTCTCATGGATGGAGAAAGAATTGTTAATTGAATTGGTAACGAAGTGTCAGGATATTGTGGAGAATAAGAGGACGGATGCAGTGAATGTAAAAGAGAACGATATCATGTACGAAAAACATGGAAAAGAATTTAATTCAAATGCATGTGCTACTAATAGAAGCACGAAACATATTCCACAGTATTATGTAAATTTAAAACGAGGTGTGAAGAAGGACAAGTGACGAGTGATTTGAAAGTTTCAAGGCGGGAGTTGGACAGCTGGACAGTGTATTATTCACATAATTCAGTGAATTATGAAACCGAAAGTTATTAATACTTGAAGCAAAGGTGAGATCGACATATTTCTTTAGATGCATGTTCTAAATCAGTATTACGTAAATTTAAAACGAGGATCAAATAATAAGTAGCTTGAACGTTTCAAGGCGGGATGTGGACAGTGTATTATAATTCAGTGAATTATAAAATCGCAAGGTTATTAATACTTAACGCAAAAGCGATATCGGCATTTTCCTTTCAATGCATGTTCTAACGTCAGTATTACGTAAACTTAAATCGAGGAGCGAAGGACAAGTGACGAGTGACTTGAACGTTTCAAGACGGGATGTGGACAGTGTATTATACTTGTAATTCAGTGAATTATAAAATCGCAAAGTTATTAATACTTAAAGCAAAGGCGAGATCGACATTTTCCTTTCGATGCATGTTCTAACGTCAGTATTACGTAAATTTAAAACGAGGAGCGAAGGACAAGTGACGAGTGACTTGAACGTTTCAAGACGGGATGTGGACAGTGTATTATCCACATAATTCAGTGAATTATAAAATCGCAAAGTTATTATTATACTTAAAGCAAAGGCGAGATCGGCATTTTCCTTTCGATGCATGTTGTAACGTCAGTATTACGTAAATTTAAAACGAGGAGCGAAGGACAAGTGACGAGTGACTTGAACGTTTCAAGACGGGATGTGGACAGTGTATTATCCACATAATTCAGTGAATTATAAAATCGCAAAGTTATTCATACTTAAAGCAAAGGCGAGATCGGCATTTTCCTTTCGATGCATGTTCTAACGTCAGTATTACGTAAATTTAAAACGAGGAGCGAAGGACAAGTGACGAGTGACTTGAACGTTTCAAGACGGGATGTGGGCAGTGTATTATCCACATAATTCAGTGAATTATAAAATCGCAAAGTTATTAATACTTAAAGCAAAGGCGAGATCGACATTTTCCTTTCGATGCATGTTCTAACGTCAGTATTACGTAAATTTAAAACGAGGAGCGAAGGACAAGTGACGAGTGACTTGAAAGTTTCAAGGCGGGAGGGGGACAGCTGGACAGTGTATTATTCACATAATTCAGTGAAATATAAAATCTCAAAGTTATTAATACTTAAAGCAAAGGCGAGATTGGCATATTCCTTTCGATGCATGTTCTATCTCAGTATTACGTAAATTTAAAACGTGGAGCGAAGGACAAGTGACGAGTGACTTGAAAGATTCAAGGCGGGAGGTGGACACCTGGACAGTGTATTATTCACATAATTCAGTGAAATATAAAATCCCAACGTTATTAATACTTGAAGCAAAGGCGAGATTGGCATATTCCTTTCGATGCATGTTCTAAGTATTACGTAAATTTAAAACGAGGAGCAAAGGACAAGTGACGAGTGACTTGAACGTTTCAAGACGTAATGTGGACAGTGTATTATCCACATAATTCAGTGAATTATAAAATCGCAAAGTTATTAATACTTAAAGCAAAGGCGAGATCGACATTTTCCTTTCGATGCATGTTCTAACGTCAGTATTACGTAAATTTAAAACCAGGAGCGAAGGACAAGTGACGAGTGACTTGAACGTTTTAAGACGGCAGGTGGACAGTGTATTATACACGTAATTCAGTGAATTATAAAATTGCAAATTATTAATAGCTAAAGCAAAGGTGAGATCGGTATATTCCTTTCGATGCATGTTCTAACCTCTCTTGTACTTCCGCAGTAGCAACTGTTTCGACAGTCTATACCTCTGTAGAAAATTTTCTTTTGATAGCTCCTCAAAATCAATTCTCCCCGTAGGTCATACTCTATTACGAATGCCATTTAGATGGCCTTAAATGTAGCAAATCGACATCGACATCTGATTTCACCCCACCATCTTGATTATTTACAATTGTTAAAGACTTAACAACAGAAATTTGGCTTGTTAGTTTAACAAGATATTTAACACTAGTGTTAAACTAACATTTGGTGAAATGCAATTTTTGTTATAGCTATTGCTAAACTAGTGTTAAGTCTTAATATCTGTTGATGAAATCGGGCATAAAATTTGGGTAGATTATCAGACGGCGCACTGCCGAAGTTTCTCATCTAAGGAGAGGTCGACAAGCGACTATAGGGATTTGGACTGCAACTATAGATAGGGCCAGGGAAGGAGGTTTACAGCGTGAATGAATCTGCACCAACCGTCCGCATCCGCCAAAACCAAACCTACGGATAACAAGAGATCACTTATTTTCTATATTCCATTGAAAGATAGCTGGGGGAGGGAGAGGTATATAGATAGTACTAACAGTGAAGAAAGAAATGGGTCGCATGGTTAAGAGCAAGGATATGGAGATTAAGAGGTCAAAGAAATGGATACCCGCAAGATGAGTGCCCATTGTGTGGGGACAAAGAGGATATAAAACATATACTGTTTGATTATACGGAAACGGAGATGTGGAGGAAAGAATGTCAAATATCAAAAATGAATAGGAGAATCAGCTTAATCAGGTTTTTAAGCAAAAATTATGAAAATATAGGACAGTTTTTAAGTAAGCTAAAAGAACAAGTGGATGTGGACTGTAAAAAGAGAGAAGGAATAACAGTTGACTATTCTGTAATAACACATATTGTAACACGTCTGTAAATATACTTAATGGACTGTCCTGTGTAGCAGTGGCCTGGGCCAAAACAGAGGGCAGTCCAAAAGTTGTAAAAGCTTAGTACCTCAATAAATATTATTATATTATTAAGGATAACAAAGAGTGACAAGAGAAAGGAAAGGAAAGGAATCAGAGTAAAGAATCGCGGCAGCAGGCGCCTAGTGATAAGGGGAAACATTCAAAATCCCAAGTCAACAGAGACCATGGTCTGCGACCTCCCAAATGCAACTAACTGCGCCTCTATATTGTTAGCTGTGCCTCTAATCTTCTTTTGTAAATTCTTTAAGCGATGCTTATTGCTTGCTCTTCACGTGGTAAATTTGTCCATTTTTCAGCATTCCTCAGATTACGCGGGTTACAAAAGCCCCCAACGTGCTCTCGCTTTGTCTGTGACACATATGAAATTATTGCATGATTGAATTTTCAATTTCCCTTGAATACAATGGGTTTGTCCCGGACCGTTTACGCTTCCTGGCGAGCGAGCTGTTTTTTATGTCTTCCGGCAGTTCATTTTGCTCATCGTGCGACAAGGTAAATGATTCAGCGATAAACCATCCAGGCTCACATTCGTTTCACATATCTTCTCATTACTGTCCTAGCTATAAGGGGATAAAATGAATCCGCATTGCTTATCCTAAATAAAGGTGATCAAGTGCTTGAATAGAAATAGTTTCGAAAATAAAATGAGTTGTGCTATATTCACATACCTTTCTCCATTCACTATAAATAGATATATAAATTGTTCTTAAGGAAGTAAACTTACTTATTTATTTACTTCATTTTAATCGTGACATGCATTTCAGAAATAGCTACATTATACGAGAAATGTCCGTAAAATAAGGTCTCCAATTTTTTAAATATAGGCAACATAATACAAAAGTGAATCGAGAATATTGCTTCACTCACACTGTTTACTCACAGGACATGTTTCAAGAGCTTTTGCTCTTATCAGCTGACACTCGACTAGTGCAAGTTGTAGTGGTTTCCTCTTTCTCCGTTTCGTCAATAGATGGCGTGATGTACTTGTCAAAGATGTCCGGTGGTGACAGTTTAATCTTTCGGATGATCAACTTTCCACTAAACAGAGAAGATTATCAAGAAGAATACCTACACATAAAAAAAGTAGCTATATCCAACGGTTTCGACCCAAATTTAGTAGACAAAACAGTTAACAGACTCAACAAAGCTAAGAAAATAAAAGAAACCACCACCCTAGAACCTACAGGAGAAAAAGAGAAAAAACTTTTTAAAAAATTCACCTTCCACCCATCAGCCTATAACAAATTCCAAAAAATCTTCTCAAAACACAACATAACTCTTGCACCTCTAAACAGGTTTAATATCAGAAATTTGTTAAAAGGCCCTCCCAAAAATTCAATCACTACCAAAGAAAAACCAGGAATCTATGAGATCAAATGTGAAACTTGCCCTAAAATTTATATAGGAAAAACAAAAAGAAACATTAACATCAGAACTAAAGAACATCTAAGAAACATTAAAAATGGTGAAACAGAAAAATCAGCAGTGGCTTTTCATTTTTTGAATACTAGACATGACATCAATTTGGAAACATCTCTAATAAAATACGTTAATTACCCCATAGACCTTTCCGTATGGGAAAAAATCTTCATCAACAAAAATCGTCATAGAGTCATGAATTTTGAAACTCCACCACCGGACATCTTTGTCAAGTACATCACGCCATCTATTGACAAAACGGAGAACGAGGAAACCACTACAACCTGCACTATTCGAGTATCAGCTGATGATAGGAGCAAGAGCTCTTGAAACATGTCCTGTGAATAAACAGTGTGAGTGAAGCAATGTGTCAATATATTCTCAATTCACTTTTGTATTAATTTGTGCTTCACTGTCCCCACGCTTCTTTCAAGTTTATATAGACAACATGTTTATTGTCAATGAATGTTACATTGTTGGAAAGGTAGAAATTACAGCGATGCACTTTTGCATGCGCTGTGGTAGTTTTTGTATACCCTTGTCATAGCACTCTCCCAGCAAGTTGCGCAGGTAGCGCTCAACCTCGTTTTTCAAATCATTGTCGGTCTGGAAATGTGTTCCACCCAGATGTGACTTCAACTCAGGAAACAGATGATAATCACTAGGTGCTAAGTCTGGACTGTAATGGGGATGGGTGAGGTCGCTTCAACACGTTGCCGTCTATGGCCTTCGGTGAGCATTTTGGAAACCCACCTCGCACACACCTTACGATAATGCAAATGCTCGGTCAATATTTTGTCAAACCTAGTCTTACTGACTTCAGGGATAAGTTCGCACAGCTCGCGAACTGTCACGCGCCGATTTTTAAGCATTTCTTGCTCCACTTTTGCAATTGTTTCGGCTGAAACCCAAGGCCAACCAAAACGCAGTCATGAACGTTGTACGTCCGTCTTTGAACCCTCTTACCCACTTTCGCACGTTTTGACGTCTATGCACTGTGACCCATAGACTTCGCATAACTGACGATGGATTTCAGTGAGGGTAGTACCTTTGGCACTCAAAAAACGGATCACTGCACGCAACTCGCACTTGGCGGCGGAAGTGATAGGAAGCTCCATCGCAAACGGCTGCCCAGCCAAGACTAATTGTTGCAAAGGCTTCGTTGTGGTGGGGATTTGAAGGGGTGAAACCAAGGTACATGCCAGTGTTGCTAGATCTCGGGAAATAGCGTTCCTCACGGCTTCAGCGTCTTGGAGACTTTTTTTAAGGACACGTCTCGTATATTTCGTAATAGACGCAGAGAGAATAGAAATAAATATGTAAATGATTTAGTTTGTTCTAAATACCACCAAATATTTAAAGTGACAAATGTTTTGGTTTTATATGAGTAGGTAATTTTGTGAGTACTCATTCAGGTTCTGTTGTTGTAGGTGCAGTAATGACAGCTAAAGATGACTTCAACGAAGTCCAAAACATTCCGGAGGTTTCAACAAAGAACCAGAGTGATTACTCTCAAAATTACCTACTCATATAAAACAAACCAAAAATGTTTCAAAATTGGATACTACATGCCATCCTTAAATTTCCGCACTCTTTCTTTGAAACAATGAGAAACAACTGACAACAGCCTTTAAGAGAAGAGTCTCTAAGAATTGGAAGCATTATAACTTTCATCTATACCGTCGAGATGGCTTAGGCGATTTCGTCTGTGGCCCACATTCATGAGGCCGGGGTTCCATTACCGTGTCCGACCTACCATGACCCATGGGTTTTTCGGGGTTTTCCCGGGTCGCTAGGTGAATGCTGTGTAGATTAATTACATCCCCCGAATTTCCTGCCCCTCCATTTCTTCTCTATTCATCATTTCACATCATCTCTCATCTGGCGGTCTCTTTCAGGGTAGAAGTTACGGCGTTGCATGGCAGGATGTTATGCTCTGAGTGAACCACTTCCTCCTCCGGTAGATCGGTTGCCGGTTTCCGAACCGACTGCTAGGACGGTCGTCGAACCGCAGTACGGGGCATAACGGTTGTCTTGGCCTACCCGGAGGTTTCCAAGTACAATTTAGGGACCCTGCCCTCTGCAGTGTTGTGGCTCCTTGGGACGGCCGCCCTGTCTCTTCTCGCCTCATCCTTCCTCCCAGGGATACCCCACTTTTCGGCATAAGGTAAAATAGACCAAGACTTGTCGCACTGCCGAATCCCCTCCAAAAAAAGTATTTCATGTATTGCTTAATGTTTACCAAACGTACGAGGGCTGTTCAATAAAGAATGATCATAGTTTTTACGGTCATAATTTTTCGCACTAAAATTCAATCTTATTATATTCTGTTAGCTTAATGTGAAGCAAACACGCCGTAGTAGTTTCACTGTTAGTACTCCTGGTTCCCGCCTGTGAGAACCAGGTAAGTTCAGACATGTTCAGTATCGCCTACCGCTGCAATGGAGGTAACATGCAGTTAAAGTTGATGTTAGAGAAAGATCCGGAGCTTCTTTAAAACGTAATCACTGCTGATGAAACTTGGCTACATCATTTTGATCCTGAGAGCAAATACCAAAGCTCAGTGTTGAAATCTCCTTCATCACCAACCCCCAAAAAAGCAAAAGTGGTTGCTGCTGCTGGGAAAGTTATGGTCATCTCATTCTTTGATATTCATGGAATGGTTTATCAGCATGTTGTACCTGCACACACATCAGTAACTGGACAATACTACAGCGATGTCCTGAAAACATTGAAAGTCCATATCAGGTGCAAAAGGCCACATTTCCGTGAAGCAGGCTGGATGTGCGGCTGCATATTGCCAATGTTGTTGCTGAATATCTTGCAGAATTCAACGTAAAGTACATACCTCACCCTCCCTATAGTCCGAATTTAGCCCCCATGTGAATTTTTTCTATTCGCTAAATTGAAGAAACGCCTTCGTGGGAGGCATTATCCATCATCAGAAGCAGTGGTGAAGGCTGTGGAGGTGATTTTGAAGGATCTCTCAATATGGTTACCAGCATGTCTTTGAAGACAGGCAGAAACGCTGGGACAAGTGCATCGCTGGGACAAGTGCGTTTCTTTAAGTTAGGGAATAGAAAAGAGTCACATGGGGCTAAATCCGGACTATAGGGAGGGTGAGGTATGTACTTTACGTTGAATTCTGCAAGATATTCAGCAACAACATTGGCAATATGCAGCCGCGCATTATCGTGGTACTCCATCCAGCCTGCTTCACGGAAATGTGGTCTTTTGCGCCTGATAGGACTTGCAATGTTTTCAGGACATCCCTGTAGTATTGTCGAATTACTGATGTGTGTGCAGGTACAACATGCTGAAATCATTCCATGAATATCAAAGAATGAGATGACCATAACTTTTCCAACAGAAGTAACCACTTTTGCTTTCTGGGTGGCTGGTGATGAAGGAGATTTCCACACTGAGCTTTGCTGTTTGCTCTCAGGATCAAAATGATGTAGCCAAGTTTCATCTGCAGTGATTACGTTTGAAAGAAACTCCGGATCTTCCTCTAACATCAACGTTACCTCCATTACAGCGATAGGCGATACTGAACATGTCTGAACTTGCCTGGTTCTCACAGGCGGGGACCAGGAGTACCAACAATGAAACTATCACGGCGTGTTTGTTTCACATTAAGCTAACAGAATATAATAATTTTGTATTTTAGTGTGAAAAATTATGACTGTATAAAAATTACGATCATTCTTTATTGAACAGCCCTCGTAATGTCGATTTCAAAAGCATATTGCTTCCATCATCAGTTAACACCCAACTACGTTGTTAAGGAAATCTCGGATACATTGTTATTTTCTTTGGTTGTGTTACGCATTACGAAACAAACCTAAAAACAGAATCAATTGCTGGTATGTCAACATCATTACACGATGTTTATTTTTTTTAAATAAATATTTTTCCCACACTGTAAACTCTATCGGACCATTTAATTGTTTTAATAATTTAACTTCGGAATTTACGAGGGCTATCCAGAAAGTAGATTACGTTTTGGAATAAAAAGTAAACAAATTATAGGAAACAAATTTTATTATATACAGATGAAAGCCACACTCAAATACTACTTTTCGACATAGTCACCATTCAAATTAAGGCATTTATCGTAGCGATGTACGAGCTTGGAAATTCCTTCGTCGAAAAATTCGACCGCCTGCGCCTTCAACCACTTCGTTACCTCTTCTTGCAGCTGTGCGTCGTCATTAAAACGCTGCATAGCCAGCCACTTCTTCATTGCTGGGAATAGGTTTAAGTCGCTCGGTGCCAGGTCGGGACTGTACGGCGGATGAGGAAACAACTCCCACTTAAAAGATTCAAGAACTTCACGAGTGACATTTGCCGTGTGGGGCCGGGCGTTGTCGTGAATCAACAAGATCTTAGAGCTCAACATTCCTCTGCGCTTGTTTAGAATGGCTCTTCTGAGTTTTTGGAGAGTTTGGCAATACCTTTGAGAGTTTATTGTAGTGCCTCTTTCCAGGAAGTCCACCAAAATCACACCTTTTCTGTCCCAAAAAAACAGTCGCCATCATCTTCCTTGCCGACATTGTTTGCATGCATTTCTTGTGTTTTTGGGGAGAACTTGTGTGCCCCCACTGCATTGATTGCAATTTCGTTTCACAGTTCACGTGTTTCACCCATGTTTCGTCACCAGTAACGATGCGATCGAGTAAAGAGTCACCATCCTTATGGTAAACGTCCAAAAAGTTCAACGCTGCAGCCATTCGCTGATTTTTGTGGTTCTCTGTCAAGATTTTTGGAATCCGTCTTGCACAAAACTTGTGGTAACCAAGCTTTTCGCTGATGATTTCGTGCAACAAACTTCGCGAAATTTGTGGAAAACTCAAAGAAAGTTCCGTTATTGTGAACCTTCGATTTTCACGGACTTTAGCATCGACTTTTTCGACAAGTTCGGCAGTCACTATGCTGGGTCTCCCACTTCGATCTTCGTCGTGAACATTGGTTCGGCCATTTTTAAATCTGATGACCCACTGACGCACTCCACCTTCAGTGATAATGTTGTCCCCATACACTTCACAAAGCTGCCGATAGATTTCTATCGGTTTACAGTTTTTTGCAGTCAGAAACCTTGTTACTGCACGCACCTCGCAGCTCGCGGGATTTTCAATTAATGCAGACATTTCAAACCGTCACAGTATCTGAACGGAGCACAGCACGAACCTCTCACTAGCACGGCTAGATGCCGACTGAGCTGCGCAACGCTCTGACCCCAAGATGGCCGCGCTAGCCCCACCCCTAGCGGAAACAGACGAAAACGTAATCTACTTTCTGGATAGCCCTCGTATTTCAGGGTTAAAAGACCAGAAATAACCTGCTACGGCCGATTAATCAATTTGTTTATACTTAATGTTACAAAAATGTTCTTTATTTCTGGTTTCCAAACTACGTTTCGTTTTTCCAACATAAACCTGATCACAATCCAAACAATTAAATTTATAAATACCATACTTTTTTATTATTGGGAATTTTATATTTTTTAGAAATTTGTAATAATTGTTAAATAGTATATTTATTTTGAGGAACTAAAGTTATACCTACTTCTTTAAAAAAAATTGATAATGTTTATTAAACCAAGAATGGTAAGTAAATTTTTTAAATTTATAATCATCTTTTATTTTTTAGGCGTAGAAATAACATTAATGGTTTTTTGATATTTAATTTTTTCAATCTTCTTTTGTATAAAATCTTTATTAGAACCATTAATTATAGCACTATTAATAATATGTTTATATTCTTTATTACATTTTTATTGATTCAGAAGTTTATTTATTAATCTATAAATCAAACTATTAAAAACAGAAAATGCATGTGAAAAAGCGTTAAAACTTTTATTTTTTTATGTAATTATCAGTATGAGTAGATTTCCTATAAATACCAAAATCTAATTTGTTATTATTTCTTATTATTTTCAAATCTATAAAAGGAAGAAATCCATTAATTTCACTTTTAATGTGAATTTTATAGCTTTATCTTGTAAATTTAGTAATTTTAAAGCATCATTAATTAGTTTTTCAGGAACAATAGCAAAAATATCATCAACATATCTATACCGTGTTTTAAAAGTCAAAGGAAAAGCTTTAGTGACTTGAGTTTTGAAAAAAAAAAAAAAACTCATAAAAGGATCACCAAGAAAAGGTGAAAGAGGATTATCCATTGCTAAGCCAGAAGTTTTTTGAAAAAAATTCAACATTACAAGTGAAAAAATTTTGACCCAAACAAAAATCAGTAAGTTTAACAGAATCAACTATTAAGTTCTTATGTAAATTTATTGAATTCAACCAATTTTTAAAATAAATTAAAGGGTTTTCTCTAGGAATACTACGAAATAAGGAAGTTCCATCAAAAGAAGTAAGTTTGTCAGTTTTTGATAATACAACACATTCAATCTTTTTTTATTAGTTCAAAAGAATTTTTGATACTTAAGCTTTCAAATTTATCAGAATTACTAAATTTTTTGTGTAACCATTTTGCTAAATTGTAAGTTGGTGAGTTTATACAATTAACAATAAGTCTCATTTTATTATTAAAAATATAATTTATTAAAACAATTAATTAAAATTTAATAATTAAAAGATTTATTTATTAAAATATTTTACAAATATTTTTATTTGTGTAATATTTCTTGCTTCACTGTGGCTAGCTTCATTTTCTGTGTGGTCATATTTCGTATTATAACAAATGAGAAAATCAGTTACTGAATTCTAAGTGGTTAGGGTAGCACTAACGATACCACAAGTCACTGTTGGACACACTCAGAACATACACGACTGAACCGTATTGGTCAGCGTAGCGCTAACATTACCGAAGTAACTCTTACACTCACGGTAAAAAACACAAGAGGTCCATCTAATCGATCGCATCCTTCATTGACTGGAGTAGAGTTCATTAGTAGCTCGCATTGATTTGGTAGCACCTGAAGCAAATCACAGAACCTTACAGCCTCAACGCGGGCAGCTGCTAGACAGATCTAATTAAGCTGTTACAACATAAAACTTTGTGATGTACTGTCGGCGAATAAGGACCCCAATGGAGGAAAAGCGATATTTTATTTTTGGTGTATTTTAACTATAAAAATTGCAGCTCAATTCATATGAGAGTAATCTCTTATTAATGCAGAAAAATACAAATCTCAAAGTGACTACCACTTATTCGACGGTCAGTTTCTGGTTTCCTAATGCAGAGGT
>JAUKNK010000340.1:135000-192500 GCA_030765055.1 Mantis religiosa | reverse complement strand
ATAGATAGATAGATAGATAGATAGATAGATAGATAGATAGATAGATAGATAGATAGATAGATAGATAGATAGATAGATAGATAGATAGATAGATAGATAGATAGATAGATAGATAGATAGATAGATAGATAGATAGATAGATAGATAGATAGATAGATAGATAGATAGATAGATAGATAGATAGATAGATAGATAGATAGATAGATAGATAGATAGATAGATAGATAGATAGATAGATAGATAGATAGATAGATAGATAGATAGATAGATAGATAGATAGATAGATAGATAGATAGATAGATAGATAGATAGATAGATAGATAGATAGATAGATAGATAGATAGATAGATAGATAGATAGATAGATAGATAGATAGATAGATAGATAGATAGATAGATAGATAGATAGATAGATAGATAGATAGATAGATAGATAGATAGATAGATAGATAGATAGATAGATAGATAGATAGATAGATAGATAGATAGATAGATAGATAGATAGATAGATAGATAGATAGATAGATAGATAGATAGATAGATGGATGGATGGATGGATGGATGGATGCACGTAAGCAGGTAAGCAGGTAAGCAGGTAAGCACGTAAGCACGTAAGCACGTAAGCAGGTAAGCAGGTAAGCAGGTAAGCAAGTAAGCAAGTAAGCAAGTAAGAAAGTAAGCAAGTTACCAAGTAAGCAAGTAAGCAAGTAAGCTAGTAAGCAAGTAAGAAAGTAAGCTAGTAGGCAAGTAAGCAAGTAAGCAAGTAAGCAAGTAAGCAGGAGAGCAAGTAAGCAAGCAAGCAAGTAAGCAATTAAGCAAGTAGACAAGTATGCAAGTAAGCAGGTAAGCAGGTAAGCACGTAAGCACGTAAGCAGGTAAGCAGGTTAGCTGGTAAGCAGGTAAGCAGGTAAGCAGGTAAGCAGGAAAGCAGGTAAGCAGGTAAGCAGGTAAGCAGGTAAGCAGGTAAGGAGGTAAGTAGGCAAGTAACTAAGTAAAACTAAGTAAGTAAGTAAGCAAGTAAGCAAGTAAGCAAGTAAGCAGGTAAGCACGTAAGCACGTAAGCACGTAAAAAGTAAGCACGTAAGCACGTAAGCAGGTAAGAAGGTAAGCACGTAATCAGGTAACCAGGTAAGCACGTAAGCAGGTACGCAGGTAAGCAGGCAAGCAGGTAAGCACGTAAGCAGGTAAGCAGGTAAGCATGTAAGCTTGTAAGCAGGTAAGCAGGTAAGCAGGTAAGCACGTAAGCAGGTAAGCAGGTAAGCAGGTAAGCAGTTAAGCATTTAAGCAGGTAAGCAGGTAAGCAGTTAAGCAGGTAAGCAGGTAAGAATGTAAGCAAGTTAGCACGTAAGCAAGTAAGCAAGTAAGCAAGTAAGCAAGTAAGCTAGTAGGCAAGTAAGCAAGTAAGCAAGTAAGCAAGAGAGCAAGTAAGCAAGTAAGCAAGTAAGCAATTAAGCAAGAAGACAAGTAGGCAAGTAAGCAGGTTAGCAGGTAAGCAGGTAAGCACGTAAGCACGTAAGCACGTAAGCAGGTAAGCAGGTTAGCTTGTAAGCAGGTAAGCAGGTAAGCTTGAAAGGAGGTAAGCAGGTAAGCAGGTAAGCAGGTAAGTAGGCAAGTAACTAACTTAAACTAAGTAAGTAAGAAAGTAAGTAAGTAAGTAAGTTAGTAAGCAAGTAAGCAAGTAAACAGGTAAGCATGTAAGCACGTAATCACGTAAGCCAGTAAGTACGTAAAAAGTAAGCACGTAAACACGTAAGCACGTAAGCACCAAAGCAGGTAAGCAGGTAAGCAATCAAGCACGTAATCAGGTAACCAGGTAAGCAGTTAAGCAGGCAAGCAGGTAAGCGCCTAAGCTGGTAAGCATGTAAGCATGTAAGCTTGTAAGCAGGTTAGCAGGTAAGCAGGTAAGCACGTAAGCAGGTAAGCAGGTAAGCACGTAAGCACGTAAGCACGTAAGCACGTAAGCAGGTAAGCAGGTAAGCAGGTAAGAAGTTAAGCACGTAAACACGTAAGCAGGTAAGCAAGTAAGCAAGAAAGAAAGTAAGCAAGTTAGCAAGTAAGCATGTAAGCAAGTAAGCAAGTAAGCTAGTAAGCAAGTAAGCAAGTAAGCTAGTAGGCAAGTAAGCAAGTAAGCAAGAGAGCAAGTAAGCAAGTAAGCAATTAAGCAAGTAGACAAGTAGGCAAGTAAGCAGGTAAGCACGTAAGCACGTAAGCACCTAAGCAGGTAAGCAGGTATGCAGGTTAGCTGGTAAGCAGGTAAGCTGGTAAGCAGTTAAGCAGGTAAGCAGGAAAGCAGGTAAGCAGGTAAGCAGGTAAGCAGGTAAGCATTTAAGGAGGTAAGTAGGCAAGTAACTAACTAAAACTAAGTAAGTAAGTAAGAAAGTAAGTAAGTAAGCAAGCAAGCAAGTAAGCAAGTAAGCAGGTAAGCACGTAAGCACGTAAGCACGTAAGCAAGTAAGCAAGTAAAAAGTAAGCAGGTAAGCACGTAAGCACGTAAGCAGGTAAGAAAGTAAGCAAGTAAGCAAGTAAGCTAGTAGGCAAGTAAGCAAGTAAGCAAGTAAGCAGGTAAGCACGTAAGCACGTAAGCACGTAAGCAGGTTAGCAGGTAAGCAAGTAAGCAGGTAATTAAGTTAGCAAGTAAGCAAGTAAGTAAGTAAGCAAGTAAGCACGTAAGCACGTAAGCACGTAAGCAGGTAAGCAGGAAGGCAGGTAAGCAGCTAAGCAGGTAAGCAGGTAAGCACTTAAGCTGGTAAGCAGGTAAGCATGTAAGCTTGTAGGCAGGTAAGCAGGTAAGCACGTAGGCACGTAAGCACGTAAGCAGGTAAGCACGTAAGCACGTAAGCAGGTAAGCAGGTAAGCAGGTAAGCTTGTAAGCAGATAAGCAGGTGAGCAGGTAAGTAGGTAAGTAGGCAAGTATGTAAGTAACTAACTAAGTAAGTAAGTAAGTAGATAAGTAAGTAAGTAAGTAAGCAAGTAAGTAAGCAAGTAAGTAAGTAAGCAAGTAAGTAAGCAAGTAAACAAGTAAGCAAGCAAGTAAGCAAGTAAGCAAGTAAGCAAGTAAGCTAGTAGGCAAGTAAGCAAGTAAGCAAGTAAGCAATTAAGCAAGTAGACAAGTATTCAAGTTTGCAGGTGAGCAGGTAAGCAGGTAAGCACGTAAGCACGTAAGCACGTAAGCAGGTAAGCAGGTTAGCTGGTAAGCAGGTAAGAAGGTAAGCGGGAAAGCAGGTAAGTAGGTCAGCAGGTAAGCAGGTAAGCAGGTAAGAGGGTAAGCAGGAAAGCAGGTAAGCAGGTAAGCAGGTAAGCAGGTAAGTAGGCAAGTAACTAACTAAAGCTAAGTAATTAAGTAAGTAAGAAAGTAAGTAAGTAAGTAAGCAAGTAAGCAAGTAAGCAAGTAAGCAGATAAGCACGTAAGCACGTAAGCACGTAAGCGCGTAAGCAGGAAAGCAGGTAAGCACGTAAGCAGGTAAGCAAGTAAGCAAGTAAGCAAGTAAGCAAGTACGCAAAAGAGCAAGTAAGCACGTAAGCACGTAAGCACGTAAGCAGTTAAGCAGGTCAGCAGGTCAGCAGGTAAGCAGGTAAGCAGGTAAGCAGGTAAGCAGGTAAGCAGGTAAGCAAGTAAGCAGGTAAGCACGTAAGCAGGTAAGCAGGTAAGCAGGTAAGAAGTTAAGCACGTAAACAGGTAAGCAGGTAAGCAGGTAAGCAGGTAAGCAGGTAAGCAAGTAAGCAAGTAAGAAAGTAAGCAAGTTAGCAAGTAAGCAAGTATGCAAGTAAGCAAGTAAGCAAGTAAGCTAGTAGGCAAGTAAGCAGTAAGCAAGTAATCAAGTAAGCAAGAGAGCAAGTAAGCAGGCAAGCAAGTAAGCAATAAAGCAAGTAGACAAGTAGGCAAGTAAGCAGGTAAGCAGGGAAGCACGTAAGCAGGTAAGCAGGTTAGCTGGTAAGCAGGTAAGCAGGTAAGCAGGTAAGCAGGGAAGCAGGTAAGCAGGTAAGGAGGTAAGTAGGCAAGTAACTAAGTAAAACTAAGTAAGTTAGTAAGTAAGTAAGCTAGTAAGCAAGTAAGCAAGTAAGCACGTAAGCACGTAAGCCAGTAAGCACGTAAAAAGTAAGCACGTAAGCACGTAAGCACGTAAGCAGGTAAGCAGGTAAGCAGGTAAGCACGTAATCAGGTAACCAGGTAAGCAGGTAAGCAGGTAAGAAGGCAAGCAGGTAAGGACGTAAGCAGGTAAGCAGGTAAGCATGTAAGCTTGTAAGCAGGTAAGCAGGTAAGCAGGTAAGCAGGTAAGCAGGTAAGAAGTTAAGCTTTTAACCAGGTAAGCAGGTAAGCAGGAAAGCAGGTAAGCAGGTAAGAAAGTAAGCAAGTTAGCACGTAAGCAAGTAAGCAAGTAAGCAGGTAAGCAAGTAAGCAAGTAAGCAAGTAAGCTAATAGGCAAGAAAGCAAGTAAGCAAGTAAGCAAGTAAGCAAGAGAGCAAGTAAGCAAGTAAGCAAGTAAGGAATTAAGCAAGTAGACAAGTAGGCAAGTAAGCAGGTTAGCAGGTAAGCACGTAAGCACGTAAGCACGTAAGCAGGTAAGCAGGTTAGCTTGTAAGCAGGTAAGCAGGTAAGCAGGTAAGCAGGTAAGTAGGCAAGGAACTAACTATAACTAAGTAAGTCAGTAAGTAAGAAAGTAAGTAAGTAAGTAAGCAAGTAAGCAAGTAAGCAGGTAAGCATGTAACACGTAAGCCAGTAAGCACGTAAAAAGTAAGCACGTAAGCACGTAAGCACGTAAGCAGGTAAGCAGGTAAGCAGGTAAGCACGTAATCAGGTAACCAGGTAAGCAGGTAAGGAGGTAAGCAGGTAAGCAGGTAAGCAAGTAAGCAAGTAAGAAAGTAAGCAAGTTAGCAAGTAAGCAAGTAAGCAAGTAAGCAAGTAAGCAAGTAAGCTAGTAGGCAAGTAAGCAAGTAAGCAAGTAAGCAAGTAAGCAAGTAAGCAAGAGAGCAAGTAAGCAAGTAAGCAATTAAGCAAGTAGACAAGTAGGCAAAAAAGCAGGTAAGCAAGTAAGCACGTAAGTACGTAAGCAGGTAAGCAGGTTAGCTGGTAAGCAGTTAAGCTGGTAAGCAGGTAAGCAGGTAAGCAGGAAAGCAGGTAAGCAGGTAAGCAGGTAAGCAGGTAAGGAGATAAGTCGGCAAGTAACTAACTAAAACTAAGTAAGTAAGTAAGAAAGTAAGTAAGCAAGTAAGCAAGTAAGCAGGTAAGCACGTAAGCACGTAAGCACGTAAGCCAGTAAGCACGTAAAAAGTAAGCAGGTAAGCACGTAAGCACGTAAGCAGGTAAGCAGGTAAGCAGGTAATCAGGTAACCAGTTAATCAGGTAACCAGGTAAGCAGGTAAGCAGGTAAGCAGGCAAGCAGTTAAGCACGTAAGCAGGTAAGCATGTAAGCTTTTAAGCAGGTAAGCAGGTAAGCAGGTAAGCACGTAAGCACGTAAGCAGGTAATCAGGTAAGCAGGTAAGCAGTTAAGCATTTAAGCAGGTAAGCAGGTAAGCAGGAAAGCAGGTAAGCAGGTAAGAAAGTAAGCAAGTTAGCAAATAAGCAAGTAAGCAAGTAAGCAGGTAAGCAAGTAAGCAAGTAAGCTAGTAGGCAAGTAAGCAAGTAAGCAGGTAAGCACGTAAGCACGTAAGCACGTAAGCAGGTTAGCTGGTAAGCAAGTAAGCAGGTAATTAAGTAAGCAAGTAAGCAAGTAAGCAAGTAAGCACGTAAGTACGTAAGCACGTAAGCACGTTAGCACGTAAGCAGGTAAGCAGGTAAGCAGGTAGGCAGGTAAGCAGGTAAGCACTTAAGCAGGTAAGCAGGTTAGCTGGTAAGCAGGTAAGCAGGTAAGCAGGTAAGCAGGAAAGCAGGTAAGCAGGTAAGCAGGTAAGCAGGTAAGGAGGTAAGTAGGCAAGTAACTAAGTAAAACTAAGTAAGTTAGTAAGTAAGTAAGCAAGTAAGCAAGTAAGCTCGTAAGCACGTAAGCACGTAAGCCAGTTAGCACGTAAAAAGTAAGCACGTAAGCACGTAAGCAAGTAAGCAGGTAAGCAGGTAAGCACGTAATATGGTAACCAGGTTAGCAGGTAAGCAGGTAAGCAGGCAAGCAGGTAAGCACGTAAGCAGGTAAGCAGGTAAGCATGTAAGCTTGTAAGCAAGTAAGCAGGTAAGCACGTAAGCACGTAAGCAGGTAAGCAGGTAAGCAGGTCAGCAGGTAAGCAGGTAAGAAGTTAAGCATTTAACCAGGTAAGCAGGTAAGCAGGAAAGCAGGTAAGCAGGTAAGAAATTAAGCAAGTTAGCACGTAAGCAAGTAAGCAAGTAAGCAAGTAAGCAGGGAAGCAGGAAAGCAGGTAAGCAGGTAAGAAATTAAGCAAGTTAGCACGTAAGCAAGTAAGCAAGTAAGCAAGTAAGCAGGGAAGCAAGTAAGCAAGTAAGTAAGTAAGCTAGTAGGCAAGTAAGCAAGTAAGTAAGGAAGCAATTAAGCAAGTAGACAAGTAGGTAAGCAGGTAAGCACGTAGGCACGTAAGCACGTAAGCACGTAAGCAGGTAAGCAGGTAAGCACGTAAGCAGGTAAGCAGGTATGCATGTTAGCAGGTAAGCAGGTAAGCAGGTAGAAGGTAAGCACGTAAGCAGGTAAACAGGTAAGCAGGTAAGCAGGTAAAAAGGTAACCAGGTAAGCAGGTAAGCAGGTAAGCAGGCAAGCAGGTAAGCACGTAAGCTGGTAAGCTGGTAAGCATGTAAGCTTGTAAGCAGTTAGCAGGTAAGCAGGTAAGCAGGTAAGCACGTAAGCACGTAAGCAGGAAAGCAAGTAAGCAGGTAAGCAGGTAAGCAGGTAAGCACGTAAGCACGTAAGCAAGTTAGCACGTAAGCACGTAAGCAGGTAAGCAGGTAAGCAGGTAAGCAAGTAAGCAAGTAAGAAAGTAAGCAAGTTAGCAAGTAAGCAAGTAAGCAAGTAAGCTAGTAAGCTAGTAGGCAAGTAAGCATGTAAGCAAGTAAGCAAGTAAGCATGAGAGCAAGTAAGCAAGTAAGCAATTAAGCAAGTAGGCAAGTAAGCAGGTAAGCAGGTAAGCACGTAAGCACGTAAGCAGGTAAGCAGGTTAGCTGGTAAGCAGGTAAGCTGGTAAGCAGGTAAGGAGGTAAGCAGGAAAGCAGGTAAGCAGGTAAGCAGGTAAGGAGGTAAGTAGGCAAGTAACTAACTAAAACTAAGTAGTAAGAAAGTAAGTAAGTAAGTAAGCAAGGAAGCAAGTAAGCTAGTAAGCAGGTAAGCACGTAAGCACGTAAGCCAGTATGCACCAAAAAAGTAAGCAGGTAAGCACGTAAGCCCGTAAGCAGGTAAGCTGGTAAGCAGGTAAGCATGTAATCAGGTAACCGGGTAATCAGGTAACCAGGTAAGCACGTAAGCAGGTAAGCAGGCAAGCAGTTAAGCACGTAAGCAGGTAAGCATGTAAGCTTGTAAGCAGGTAAGCAGGTAAGCAGGTAAGCACGTAAGCACGTAAGCAGGTAAGCAGGTAAGCAGGTAAGCAGTTAAGCATTTAAGCAGGTAAGCACGTAAGCAGGAAAGCAGGTAAGCAGGTAAGAAAGTAAGCAAGTTAGCAAGTAAGCAAGTAAGCAAGTAAGCAAGTAAGCAAGTAAGCTAGTAGGCAAGTAAGCAAGTAAGCAAGTAAGCAGGTAAGCACGTAAGCACGTAAGCACGTAAGCAGGTTAGCAGGTAAGCAAGTAAGCAGGTAATTAAGTAAGCAAGTAAGCAAGTAAGCAAGTAAGCAAGTAAGCACGTAAGCACGTAAGCACGTTAGCACGTAAGCAGGTAAGCAGGTAAGCAGGTAGGCAGGTAAGCAGGTAAGCACTTAAGCAGGTAAGCAGGTAAGCATGTAAGCTTGTAAGCAGCTAAGCAGGTAAGCAGGTAAGCAGGTAAGCACGTAGGCACGTAAGCACGTAAGCACGTAAGCAGGTAAGCAGGTAAGCACGTAAGCAGGTAAGCAGGTATGCATGTTAGCAGGTAAGCAGGTAAGCAGGTAGAAGGTAAGCACGTAAGCAGGTAAACAGGTAAGCAGGTAAGCAGTTAAAAAGGTAAGCAGGTCCGCAGGTATGCAGGTAAGCAGGCAAGCAGGTAAGCATGTAAGCAGGTAAGCTTGTAAGCAGATAAGCAGGTGTGCAGGTAAGTATGTAAGTAGGCAAGTAGGTAAGTAACTAACTAAGTAAGTAAGTAGATAAGCAAGTAAGTAAGCAAGTAAGTAAGTAAGCAAGTAAGTAAGCAAGTAAACAAGTAAGCAAGCAAGCAAGCAAGTAAGCAAGTAAGCAAGTAAGCAAGTATGCAAGTAAGCTAGTGGGCAAGTAAGCAAATAAGCAAGTAAACAAGTAAGCAATTAAGCAAGTAGACAAGTAGGCAAGTAAGCAGGTAAGCAGGTAAGCAGGTAAGCACGTAAGCACGTAAGCACGTAAGCAGGTAAGCAGGTTAGCTGGTAAGCAGGTAAGAAGGTAAGCAGGAAAGCAGGTCAGTAGGTCAGCATGTAAGCAGGTAAGCAGGTAAGAGGGTAAGCAGGAAAGCAGGTAAGCAGGTAAGCAGGTAAGTAGGCAAGTAACTAACTAAAGCTAAGTAAGTAAGAAAGTAAGTAAGTAAGTAAGCAAGTAAGCAAGTAAGCAAGTAAGCAGATAAGCACGTAAGCACGTAAGCACGAGAGCGCGTAAGCAGGTAAGCAGGTAAGCACGTAAGCAGGTAAGCAAGTCAGCAGGTAAGCAAGTAAGCAAGTAAGCAAGTAAGCACATAAGCACGTAAGCACGTAAGCAGGTAAACAGGTAAGCAGGTAAGCAGGTAAGCAGGTCAGCAGGTGAGAAGGTAAGCAGGTAAGCACGTAAGCAGGTAAGCAGGTAAGCACGTAAGCACGTAAGCACGTAAGCACGTAAGCAGGTAAGCAGGTCCGCAGGTAAGCAGGTAAAAAGTTAAGCACGGAAACAGGTAAGCAGGTAAGCAAGTAAGCAAGTAAGAAAGAAAGCAAGTTAGCAAGTAAGCAAGTAAGCAAGTAAGCTAGTAAGCAAGTAAGCAAGTAAGCTAGTAGGCGAGTAAGCAAGTAAGCAAGTAAGCAAGAGAGCAAGTAAGCAAGTAAGCAAGTAAGCAATTAAGCAAGTAGGCAAGTAAGCAGGTAAGCAGGTAAGCACGTAAGCACGTAAGCAGGTAAGCAGGTTAGCTGGTAAGCAGGTAAGCAGGTAAGCAGGTAAGCAGGAAAGCAGGTAAGCAGGTAAGCAGGTAAGCAGGTAAGCAGGTGAGGAGGTAAGTAGGCAAGTAACTAAGTAAAACTAAGTAAGTAAGTAAGCAAGTAAGCAAGTTAGCAAGTAAGCAGGTAAGCACGTAGGCACGTAAGCCAGTAAGCACGTAAAAAGTAAGCACGTAAGCACGTAAGCACGTAAGGACGTAAGCAGGTAAGCAGGTAGGCAGGTAAGCAGGTAAGCAAGTAAGCAGGTAATTAAGTAAGCAAGTAAGCAAGTAAGCAATTAAGCAATTAAGCACGTAAGTACGTAAGCACGTAAGCACGTTAGCACGTAAGCAGGTAAGCAGGTAAGCAGGTAGACAGGTAAGCACTTAAGCAGGTAAGCAGGTTAGCTGGTAAGCAGGTAAGCAGGTAAGCAGGTAAGCAGGAAAGCAGGTAAGCAGGTAAGCAGGTAAGCAGGTAGGCAGGTAAGGAGGTAAGTAGGCAAGTAACTAAGTAAAACTAAGTAAGTTAGTAAGTAAGCAAGTAAGCAAGTAAGCAAGTAAGCACGTAAGCACGTAAGCCAGTAAGCACGTAAAAGTAAGCACGTAAGCACGTAAGCAGGTAAGCAGGTAAGCACGTAATATGGTAACCAGGTAAGCAGGTAAGTAGGTAAGCAGGCAAGCAGGTAAGCCCGTAAGCAGGTAAGCAGGTAAGCATGTAAGCTTGTAAGCAGGTAAGCAGGTAAGCAGGTAAGCACGTAAGCACGTAAGCAGGTAAGCAGGTAAGCAGGTCACCAGGTAAGCAGGTAAGCAGGTAAGAAGGTAAGCATTTAACCAGGTAAGCAGGTAAGCAGGAAAGTAGGTAAGCAGGTAAGAAAGTAAGCAAGTTAGCACGTAAGCAAGTAAGCAAGTAAGCAGGTAAGCAAGTAAGCAAGTAAGCAAGTAAGCTAGTAGGCAAGTAAGCAAGTAAGCAAGTAAGCAAGTAAGAGAGAGCAGGTAAGCAAGTAAGCAAGTAAGCAATTAAGCAAGTAAACAAGTAGGCAAGTAAGCAGGTTAGCAGGTAAGCAGGTAAGCACGTAAGCACGTAAGCACGTAAGCAGGTAAGAAGGTTAGCTTGTAAGCAGGTAAGCAGGTAAGCAGGAAGGCAGGTAAGCAGGTAAGCAGGTAAGTAGGCAAGTAACTAACTAAAACTAAGTAAGTCAGTAAGTAAGAAAGTAAGTAAGTAAGTAAGCAAGTAAGCAAGTAAGCAAGTAAGCAGGTAAGCATGTAAGCACGTAAGCACGTAAGCCAGTAACCACGTAAAAAGTAAGCACGTAAGCACGTATGCACGTAAGCAGGTAAGCAGGTAAGCACGTAATCAGGTAACCAGGTAAGCAGGTAAGCAGGCAAGCAGGTAAGCACGTAAGCTGGTAAGCATGTAAGCATGTAAGCAGTTAGCAGGTAAGCAGGTAAGCAGGTAAGCACGTAAGCATGTAAGCAGGTAAGCACGTAAGCACGTAAGCAAGTACGCACGTAAGCTCGTAAGCAGGTAGGCAGGTAAGCAGTTAAGCAAGTAAGCAAGTAAGAAAGTAAGCAAGTTAGCAAGTAAGCAAGTAAGCAAGTAAGCAAGTAAGCTAGTAGGCAAGTAAGCATGTAAGCAAGTAAGCAAGTAAGCATGAGAGCAAGTAAGCAAATAAGCAATTAAGCAAGTAGACAAGTAGGCAAGTAAGCAGGTAAGCAGGTAAGCCTCTAAGCACGTAAGCAGGTTGCAGGTTAGCTTGTAAGCAGGTAAGCTGGTAAGCAGGTAAGGAGGTAAGCAGGAAAGCAGGTAAGCAGGTAAGCAGGTAAGCAGGTAAGCAGGTAAGGAGGTAAGTAGGCAAGTAACTAACTAAAACTAAGTAAGTAAGTACGAAAGTAAGTAAGTAAGTAAGCAAGGAAGCAAGTAAGCAAGTAAGCAGGTAAGCACGTAAGCACGTAAGCACGTAAGTCAGTAAGCACCAAAAAAGTAAGCAGGTAAGCACGTAAGCCCGTAAGCAGGTAAGCTGGTAAGCAGGTAAGCAGGTAATCAGGTAACCAGGTAATCAGGTAACCAGGTAAGCAGGTAAGCAGGTAAGCAGGTAAGCAGGCAAGCAGTTAAGCACGTAAGCAGGTAAGCAGGTAAGCATTTAAGCTTGTAAGCAGGTAAGCAGGTAAGCAGGTAAGCACGTAAGCACGTAAGGACGTCAGCAGTTGCGCAGGTAAGCAGGTAAGCAGTTAAGCAGTTAAGCATTTAAGCAGGTAAGCAGGTAAGCAGGAAAGCAGGTAAGCAGGTAAGAAAGTAAGCAAGTTAGCAAGTAAGCAAGTAAGCAAGTTAGCAAGTAAGCAAGTAAGCTAGTAGGCAAGTAAGCAAGTAAGCAAGTAAGCAAGTAAGCAGGTAAGCACGTAAGCACGTAAGCACGTAAGCAGGTTAGCAGGTAAGCAAGTAAGCAGGTAATTAAGTAAGCAAGTAAGCAAGTAAGCACGTAAGCACGTAAGCACGTAAGCACGTAAGCACGTTAGCAGGTAAGTAGGTAAGCAGGTAAGCAGGTAGGCAGGTAAGCAGGTAAGCACTTAAGCAGGTAAGCAGGTAAGCATGTAAGCTTGTAAGCAGGTAAGCAGGTAAGCAGGTAAGCACGTAGGCACGTAAGCACGTAAGCAGGTAAGCACGTAAGCACGTAAGCAGGTAAGCAGGTAAGCACGTAAGCAGGTAAGCATGTTAGCAGGTAAGCAGGTACGCAGGTAAGAAGGTAAGCACGTAAGCAGGTAAACAGGTAAGCAGGTAAGCAGGTAAAAAGGTAAGCAGGTCCGCAGGTAAGCAGGTAAGCTTGTAAGCAGATAAGCAGGTGAGCAGGTAAGTAGGTAAGTAGGCAAGTAGGTAAGTAACTAACGAAGTAAGTAAGTAAGTAGATAAGCAAGTAAGTAAGCAAGTAAGTAAGTAAGCAAGCAAGTAAGCAAGTAAGCAAGTAAGCAAGTAAGCTAGTAGGCAAGTAAGCAAGTAAGCAAGTAAGCAAGTAAGCAATTAAGCAACTAGACAAGTAGGCAAGTAAGCAGGTAAGCAGGTAAGCACGTAAGCACGTAAGCACGTAAGCAGGTAAGCAGGATAGCTGGTAAGCAGGTAAGAAGGTAAGCAGGAAAGCAGGTCAGTAGGTCAGCATGTAAGCAGGTAAGCAGGTAAGAGGGTAAGCAGGAAAGCAGATAAGCAGGTAAGCAGGTAAGTAGGCAAGTAACTAACTAAAGCTAAGTAAGTAAGTAAGAAAGTAAGTAAGTAAGTAAGCAAGTAACCAAGTAAGCAAGTAAGCAAGTAAGCAGATAAATAGGTAAGCACGTAAGCAGGTAAGCAAGTCAGCAGGTAAGCAAGTAAGCAAGTAAGCAAGTAAGCACGTAAGCACGTAAGCACGTAAGCAGGTAAACAGGTAAGCAGGTAAGCAGGTAAGCAGGTAAGCAGGTCAGCAGGTAAGCACGTAAGCAGGTAAGCAGGTAAGCAGGTAAGCACGTAAGCACGTAAGCACGTAAGCACGTAAGCAGGTAAGCAGGTCCGCAGGTAAGCAGGTAAGAAGTTAAGCACGGAAACAGGTAAGCAGGTAAGCAGGTAAGCAAGTAAGCAAGTAAGAAAGAAAGCAAGTTAGCAAGTAAGCAAGTAAGCAAGTAAGCAAGTAAGCTAGTAAGCAAGTAAGCAAGTAAGCAATTAAGCAAGTAGGCAAGTAGGCAAGTAAGCAGGTAAGCACGTAAGCACGTAAGCACGTAAGCAGTTAAGCAGGTTAGCTGGTAAGCAGGTAAGCAGGTAAGCAGGTAAGCAGGAAAGCAGGTAAGCAGGTAAGCAGGTGAGGAGGTAAGCAGGTAAGCACGTAATCAGGTAAGCAGGTAAGCAGGTAAGCAGGTAAGCAGGTAAGCATGTAAGCATGTAAGCTTGTAAGCAGGTAAGCAGGTAAGCAGGAAAGCAGGTAAGCACGTAAGCACGTAAGCAGGTAAGTAGGTAAGCAGGTAAGCAGGTAAGCACGTAAGCACGTAAGCCAGTGAGCAGGTAAGCAGGTAAGCAGGTAAGCAGGTAAGAAGTTAAGCCCGTAAACAGGTAAGCAGGTAAGCAGGTAAGCAAGTAAGCAAGTAAGAAAGTAAGCAAGTTAGCAAGTAAGCAAGTAAGCAAGTAAGCAAGTAAGCTAGTAGGAAAGTAAGAAAGTAAGCAAGTAAGCAAGTAAGCAAGAGAGCAAGTAAGCAAGTAAGCAAGTAAGCAATTAAGCAAGTAGACAAGTAGGCGAGTAAGCAGGTAAGCACGTAAGCACGTAAGCACGTAAGCAGGTAAGCAGGTTAGCTGGTAAGCAGGTAAGCTGGTAAGCAGGTAAGCAGGTAAGCAGGAAAGCAGGTAAGCAGGTAAGCAGGTAAGCAGGTAAGCAGGTAAGCAGGTAAGGAGGTAAGTAGGCAAGTAACTAACTAAAACTAAGTAAGTAAGTAAGAAAGTAAGTAAGTAAGCAAGGAAGCAAGTAAGCAAGTAAGCAGGTAAGCACGTAAGCACGTAAGCACGTAAGCCAGTAAGCACGTAAAAAGTAAGCACGTAAGCATGTAAGCACTTAAGCAGGTAAGCAGGTAATCAGGTAACCAGGTAATCAGGTAACCAGTTAAGCAGGTAAGCAGGCAAGCAGGTAAGCACGTAAGCAGGTAAGTAGGTAAGCATGTAAGCTTGTAAGCAGGTAAGCAGGTAAGCACGTAAGCACGTAAGCAGGTAAGCAGGTAAGCAGTTAAGCATTTAAGCAGGTAAGCAGGTAAGCAGGAAAGCAGGTAAGAAAGTAAGAAAGTTAGCAAATAAGCAAGTAAGCAAGTAAGCAAGTAACTAAGTAAGCTAGTAGGCAAGTAAGCAAGTAAGCAAGTAAGCAAGTAAGCAAGAGAGCAAGTAAGCAAGTAAGCAAGTTAGCAATTAAGCAAGTAGACAAGTAGGCAAGTAAGCAGGTTAGCAGGTAAGCAGGTAAGCACGTAAGCACGTAAGCACGTAAGCAGGTAAGCAGGTTAGCTTCTAAGCAGGTAAGCAGGTAAGCAGGTAAGGAGGAAAGCAGGTAAGCAGGTAAGCAGGTAAGCAGGTAAGTAGGCAAATAACTAAAACTAAGTAAGTAAGTAAGTAAGTAAGCAAGTAAGTAAGTAAGCAAGCAGGTAAGCATGTAAGCACGTAAGCTAGTAAGCACGTAAAAAGTAAGCAAGTAAGCAAGTAGGCAAGTAAGCAAGTAAGCAAGTAAGCAAGAGAGCAAGTAAGCAATTAAGCAAGTAGACAAGTAGGCAAGTAAGCAGGTTAGCAGGTAAGCAGGTAAGCACGTAAGCACGTAAGCAGGTAAGCAGGTTAGCTTGTAAGCAGGTAAGCAGGTAGGCAGGTAAGCAGGAAAGCAGGTAAGCAGGTAAGCAGGTAAGCAGGTAAGCAGGTAAGTAGGCAAGTAACTAACTAAAACTAAGTAAGTAAGAAAGTAAGTAAGTAAGTAAGTAAGTAAGTGAGTGAGTGAGTGAGTAAGTTAGTAAGTAAGTAAGTAGGTAAGGAAGGAAGGAAGTAAGGAAGGAAGGAAGGAAGTAAGTAAGTAAGTGAGTAAGTAAGTAAGTAAGTAAGTAAGTAAGTAAGTAAGTAAGGAAGGATGGAAGGAAGGAGGTAGGTATGTAGGTAGGTAGGTAGGTAGGTAGGAAGGTAGGTAGATAAGTAAGTAAGTAGGTAAGGAAGGAAGGAAGGAGGGAAGGAAGGAAGTCAGTAAGTAAGTAAGTAAGTCAGTAAGTAAGTAAGTAAGTCAGTAGGTAAGTAAGTAAGTAAGTAAGTAAGTAAGTAAGTAAGTAAGTAAGTAAGGAAGGAAGGAAGGAAGGAGGGAGGGAAGGAGGGAAGGAAGGAAGGGGGGAAGGAGGGAAGGAGGGGAGGAGGGAAGGAGGGAAGGAGGGATGGAGGGAAGGAGGGAAGGAGGGAAGGAGGGAAGCAGGGAAGCAGGGAAGGAGGGATGCAGGGAAGCAGGGAAGCAGGGAAGCAGGGAAGCGGGGAAGCAGGGAAGCGGGGAAGCAGGGAAGCGGGGAAGCAGGGAAGCGGGGAAGCAGGGAAGCGGGGAAGCATGGAAGCGAAGATGCGGGGAAGAGGGGAAGCGGGGAAGCGGGGAAGCGGGGAAGCGGGGGAGCTGGGAAGTAGGGAAGCAGGGAAGCAGGGAGGCAGGGAAGCAAGGAAGGTACAGCTCTTGTTTTGTTGTGTTATAAGTGCCTATACTGTTTAGCTCGTTAGTTAAAGAAATGAACACATCACTAAAAACGTGTCTCACACTACCCACGTTCTCGTTGACGTCATTTCAGTTAGCTGTAGCAAAGTTCGGTACAGGTAAGCAGGTAGAAGGTAAGCACGTAAGCAGGTAAACAGGTAAGCAGGTAAGCAGGTAAAAAGGTAAGCAGGTCCGCAGGTATGCAGGTAAGCAGGCAAGCAGGTAAGCAGGTAAGCAGGTAAGCTTGTAAGCAGATAAGCAGGTGAGCAGGTAAGTAGGTAAGTAGGCAAGTAGGTAAGTAACTAACTAAGTAAGTAAGTAAGTAGATAAGCAAGTAAGTAAGCAAGTAAGTAAGTAAGCAAGTAAGTAAGCAAGTAAACAAGTAAGCAAGCAAGCAAGCAAGTAAGCAAGTAAGCAAGTAAGCTAGTAGGCAAGTAAGCAAATAAGCAAGTAAGCAAGTAAGCAATTAAGCAAGTAGACAAGTAGGCAAGTAAGCAGGTAAGCAGGTAAGCACGTAAGCACGTAAGCACGTAAGCACGTAAGCAGGTAAGCAGGTTAGCTGGTAAGCAGGTAAGAAGGTAAGCAGGAAAGCAGGTCAGTAGGTCAGCATGTAAGCAGGTAAGCAGGTAAGAGGGTAAGCAGGAAAGCAGGTAAGCAGGTAAGCAGGTAAGAAGGTAAGTAGGCAAGTAACTAACTAAAGCTAAGTAAGTAAGTAAGAAAGTAAGTAAGTAAGTAAGCAAGAAAGCAAGTAAGCAAGTAAGCAGGTAAGCATGTAAGCACGTAAGCACGTAAGCCAGTAAGCACGTAAAAAGTAAGCACGTAAGCACGTAAGCACGTAAGCAGGTTAGCAGGTAAGCACGTAATCAGGTAACCAGGTAAGCAGGTAAGCAGGTAAGCAGGCAAGCAGGTAAGCACGTAAGCTGGTAAGCATGTAAGCATGTAAGCTTGTAAGCCGTTAGCAGGTAAGCAGGTAAGCGGGTAAGCACGTAAGCAGGTAAGCAGGTAAGCAGGTAAGCAGGTAAGCACGTAAGCACGTAAGCAAGTACGCACGTAAGCTAGTAAGCAGGTAAGCAGGTAAGCAGGTAAGCAAGTAAGCAAGTAAGAAAGTAAGCAAGTTAGCAAGTAAGCAAGTAAGCAAGTAAGCAAGTAAGCTAGTAGGCAAGTAAGCATGTAAGCAAGTAAGCAAGTAAGCATGAGAGCAAGTAAGCAAGTAAGCAATTAAGCAAGTAGACAAGTAGGCAAGTAAGCAGGTAAGCAGGTAAGCACGTAAGCACGTAAGCAGGTAAGCAGGTTAGCTTGTAAGCAGGTAAGCTGGTAAGCAGGTAAGGAGGTAAGCAGGAAAGCAGGTAAGCAGGTAAGCAGGTAAGCAGGTAAGCAGGTAAGGAGGTAAGTAGGCAAGTAACTAACTAAAACTAAGTAAGTAAGTAAGAAAGTAAGTAAGTAAGTAAGTAAGCAAGGAAGCAAGTAAGCAAGTAAGCAGGTAAGCACGTAAGCACGTAAGCCAGTAAGCACCAAAAAAGTAAGCAGGTAAGCACGTAAGCCCGTAAGCAGGTAAGCTGGTAATCAGGTAAGCAGGTAAGCAGGTAAGCAGGCAAGCAGTTAAGCACGTAAGCAGGTAAGCAGGTAAGCATGTAAGCTTGTAAGCAGGTAAGCAGGTAAGCAGGTAAGCACGTAAGCACGTAAGCACGTAAGCAGGTACGCAGGTAAGCAGGTAAGCAGGTAAGCAGTTAAGCATTTAAGCAGGTAAGCAGGTAAGCAGGAAAGCAGGTAAGCAGGTAAGAAAGTAAGCAAGTAAGCAAGTAAGCAAGTAAGCAAGTAAGCAAGTAAGCAAGTAAGCTAGTAGGCAAGTAAGCAAGTAAGCAAATAAGCAAGTAAGCAGGTAAGCACGTAAGCACGTAAGCACGTAAGCAGGTTAGCAGGTAAGCAAGTAAGCAGGTAATTAAGTAAGCAAGTAAGCAAGTAATCACGTAAGCACGTAAGCACGTAAGCACGTTAGCACGTAAGCAGGTAAGCAGGTAAGCAGGTAAGCAGGTAGGCAGGTAAGCAGGTAAGCACTTAAGCAGGTAAGCAGGTAAGCATGTAAGCTTGTAAGCAGGTAAGCAGGTAAGCAGGTAAGCACGTATGCACGTAAGCACGTAAGCAGGTAAGCACGTAAGCACGTAAGCAGGTAAGCAGGTAAGCACGTAAGTAGGTAAGCAGGTATGCATGTTAGCAGGTAAGCAGGTAAGCAGGTAAGCAGGTAAGAAGGTAAGCACGTAAGCAGGTAAACAGGTAAGCAGGTAAGCAGGTAAAAAGGTAAGCAGGTCCGCAGGTAAGCAGGCAAGCAGGTAAGCAGGTAAGCTTGTAAGCAGATAAGCAGGTGAGCAGGTAAGTAGGTAAGTAGGCAAGTAGGTAAGTAACTAACTAAGTAAGTAAGTAAGTAGATAAGCAAGTAAGTAAGCAAGTAAGTAAGTAAGCAAGTAAGTAAGCAAGTAAACAAGTAAGCAAGCAAGCAAGTAAGCAAGTAAGCAAGTAAGCAAGTAAGCAAGTAAGCTAGTAGGCAAGTAAGCAAGTAAGCAAGTAAGCAAGGAAGCAATTAAGCAAGTAGACAAGTAGGCAAGTAAGCAGGTAAGCAATTAAGCACGTAAGCACGTAAGCACGTAAGCAAATAAGCAGGTTAGCTGGTAAGCAGGTAAGAAGGTAAGCAGGAAAGCAGGTCAGTAGGTCAGCATGTAAGCAGGTAAGCAGGTAAGAGGGTAAGCAGGAAAGCAGGTAAGCAGGTAAGCAGGTAAGTAGGCAAGTAACTAACTAAAGCTAAGTAAGTAAGTAAGAAAGTAAGTAAGTAAGCAAGTAAGCAAGTAAGCAGATAAGCACGTAAGCACGTAAGCACGTGAGCGCGTAAGCAGGTAAGCAGGTAAGCCCGTAAGCAGGTAAGCAAGTCAGCAGGTAAGCAAGTAAGCAAGTAAGCAAGTAAGCACGTAAGCACGTAAGCACGTAAGCAGGTAAACAGGTAAGCAGGTAAGCAGGTAAGCAGGTCAGCAGGTAAGCAGGTAAGCACGTAAGCAGGTAAGCAGGTAAGCAGGTAAGCACTTAAGCACGTAAGCACGTAAGCAGGTAAGCAGGTCCGCAGGTAAGCAGGTAAGAATTTAAGCACGGAAACAGGTAAGCAGGTAAGCAGGTAAGCAAGTAAGCAAGTAATAAAGAAAGCAAGTTAGCAAGTAAGCAAGTAAGCAAGTAAGCAAGTAAGCTAGTAAGCAAGTAAGCAAGTAAGCAAGTAAGCGATTAAGCAAGTAGGCAAGTAGGCAAGTAAGCAGGTAAGCAGGTAAGCACGTAAGCACGTAAGCAGTTAAGCAGGTTAGCTGGTAAGCAGGTAAGCAGGTAAGCAGGTAAGCAGGAAAGCAGGTAAGCAGGTAAGCAGGTAAGCAGGTAAGCAGGTGAGGAGGTAAGTAGGCAAGTAACTAAGTAAAACTAAGTAAGTAAGTAAGTAAGCAAGTAAGCAAGTAAGCAAGTAAGCAGGTAAGCACGTAAGCACGTAAGCCAGTAAGCAATTAAGCAAGTAGGCAAGTAGGCAAGTAAGCAGGTAAGCACGTAAGCACGTAAGCACGTAAGCAGTTAAGCAGGTTAGCTGGTAAGCAGGTAAGCAGGTAAGCAGGTAAGCAGGAAAGCAGGTAAGCAGGTAAGCAGGTAAGCAGGTGAGGAGGTAAGCAGGTAAGCACGTAATCAGGTAAGCAGGTAAGCAGGTAAGCAGGTAAGCAGGTAAGCATGTAAGCATGTAAGCTTGTAAGCAGGTAAGCAGGTAAGCAGGAAAGCAGGTAAGCACGTAAGCACGTAAGCAGGTAAGTAGGTAAGCAGGTAAGCAGGTAAGCACGTAAGCACGTAAGCCAGTGAGCAGGTAAGCAGGTAAGCAGGTAAGCAGGTAAGAAGTTAAGCCCGTAAACAGGTAAGCAGGTAAGCAAGTAAGCAAGTAAGAAAGTAAGCAAGTTAGCAAGTAAGCAAGTAAGCAAGTAAGCAAGTAAGCAAGTAAGCTAGTAGGAAAGTAAGAAAGTAAGCAAGTAAGCAAGTAAGCAAGAGAGCAAGTAAGCAAGTAAGCAAGTAAGCAATTAAGCAAGTAGACAAGTAGGCAAGTAAGCAGGTAAGCAGGTAAGCACGTAAGCACGTAAGCACGTAAGCAGGTAAGCAGGTTAGCTGGTAAGCAGGTAAGCTGGTAAGCAGGTAAGCAGGTAAGCAGGAAAGCAGGTAAGCAGGTAAGCAGGTAAGCAGGTAAGAAGGTAAGCAGGTAAGGAGGTAAGTAGGCAAGTAACTAACTAAAACTAAGTAAGTAAGTAAGAAAGTAAGTAAGTAAGTAAGCAAGGAAGCAAGTAAGCAAGTAAGCAGGTAAGCACGTAAGCACGTAAGCACGTAAGCCAGTAAGCACGTAAAAAGTAAGCACGTAAGTATGTAAGCACGTAAGCAGGTAAGCAGGTAATCAGGTAACCAGGTAATCAGGTAACTAGTTAAGCAGGTAAGCAGGCAAGCAGGTAAGCACGTAAGCAGGTAAGTAGGTAAGCATGTAAGCTTGTAAGCAGGTAAGCAGGTAAGCACGTAAGCACGTAAGCAGGTAAGCAGGTAAGCAGTTAAGCATTTAAGCAGGTAAGCAGGTAAGCAGGAAAGCAGGTAAGAAAGTAAGAAAGTTAGCAAATAAGCAAGTAAGCAAGTAAGCAAGTAAGCAAGTAAGCTTGTAGGCAAGTAAGCAAGTAAGCAAGTAATCAAGTAAGCAAGAGAGCAAGTAAGCAAGTAAGCAAGTTAGCAATTAAGCAAGTAGACAAGTAGGCAAGTAAGCAGGTTAGCAGGTAAGCAGGTAAGCACGTAAGCACGTAAGCAGGTAAGCAGGTTAGCTTCTAAGCAGGTAAGCAGGTAAGCAGGTAAGGAGGATAGCAGGTAAGCAGGTAAGCAGGTAAGCAGGTAAGCAGGTAAGTAGGCAAATAACTAACTAAAACTAAGTAAGTAAGTAAGCAAGTAAGTAAGTAAGCAAGTAAGCAGGTAAGCATGTAAGCACGTAAGCTAGTAAGCACGTAAAAAGTAAGCAAGTAAGCAAGTAAGCAAGTAAGCTAGTAGGCAAGTAAGCAAGTAAGCAAGTAAGCAAGAGAGCAAGTAAGCAATTAAGCAAGTAGACAAGTAGGCAAGTAAGCAGGTTAGCAGGTAAGCAGGTAAGCACGTAAGCACGTAAGCAGGTAAGCAGGTTAGCTTGTAAGCAGGTAAGCAGGTAAGCAGGTAAGCAGGAAAGCAGGTAAGCAGGTAAGCAGGTAAGCAGGTAAGCAGGTAAGTAGGCAAGTAACTAACTAAAACTAAGTAAGCAAGTAAGAAAGTAAGTAAGTAAGTAAGTAAGTAAGTGAGTGAGTGAGTGAGTAAGTTAGTAAGTAAGTAAGTAGGTAAGGAAGGAAGGAAGTAAGGAAGGAAGTAAGTAAGTGAGTAAGTAAGTAAGTAAGTAAGTAAGGAAGGATGGAAGGAAGGAGGTAGGTATGTAGGTAGGTAGGTAGGTAGGTAGGTAGGAAGGTAGGTAGATAAGTAAGTAAGTAAGTAGGTAAGGAAGGAAGGAAGGAAGGAGGGAAGGAAGGAAGTCAGTAAGTAAGTAAGTAAGTAAGTCAGTAAGTAAGTAAGTCAGTAGGTAAGTAAGTAAGTAAGTAAGTAAGTAAGTAAGTAAGTAAGGAAGGAAGGAAGGAAGGAGGGAGGGAAGGAGGGAAGGAAGGAAGGGGGGAAGGAGGGAAGGAGGGGAGGAGGGAAGGAGGGAAGGAGGGATGGAGGGAAGGAGGGAAGGAGGGAAGGAGGGAAGCAGGGAAGCAGGGAAGGAGGGATGCAGGGAAGCAGGGAAGGAGGGAAGCAGGGAAGCAGGGAAGCGGGGAAGCAGGGAAGCGGGGAAGCAGGGAAGCGGGGAAGCAGGGAAGCGGGGAAGCAGGGAAGCGGGGAAGCATGGAAGCGAAGATGCGGGGAAGAGGGGAAGCGGGGAAGCGGGGAAGCGGGAGAGCTGGGAAGTAGGGAAGCAGGGAAGCAGGGAAGTAGGGAAGCAGGGAGGCAGGGAAGCAAGGAAGGTACAGTTCTTGTTTTGTTGTGTTATAAGTGCCTATACTGTTTAGCTCGTTAGTTAAAGAAATGAACACATCACTAAAAACGTGTCTCACACTACCCACGTTCTCGTTGACGTCATTTCAGTTAGCTGTAGCAAAGTTCGGTACAGGTAAGCAGGTAGAAGGTAAGCACGTAAGCAGGTAAACAGGTAAGCAGGTAAGCAGGTAAAAAGGTAAGCAGGTCCGCAGGTATGCAGGTAAGCAGGCAAGCAGGTAAGCAGGTAAGCAGGTAAGCTTGTTAGCAGATAAGCAGGTGAGCAGGTAAGTAGGTAAGTAGGCAAGTAGGTAAGTAACTAACTAAGTAAGTAAGTAAGTAGATTAGCAAGTAAGTAAGCAAGTAAGTAAGTAAGCAAGTAAGTAAGCAAGTAAACAAGTAAGCAAGCAAGCAAGTAAGCAAGTAAGCAAATAAGCTAGTAGGCAAGTAAGCAAATAAGCAAGTAAGCAAGTAAGCAATTAAGCAAGTAGACAAGTAGGCAAGTAAGCAGGTAAGCAGGTAAGCAGGTAAGCACGTAAGCACGTAAGCACGTAAGCAGGTAAGCAGGTTAGCTGGTAAGCAGGTAAGAAGGTAAGCAGGAAAGCAGGTCAGTAGGTCAGCATGTAAGCAGGTAAGCAGGTAAGAGGGTAAGCAGGAAAGCAGGTAAGCAGGTAAGCAGGTAAGAAGGTAAGTAGGCAAGTAACTAACTAAAGCTAAGTAAGTAAGTAAGAAAGTAAGTAAGTAAGTAAGCAAGAAAGCAAGTAAGCAAGTAAGCAGGTAAGCATGTAAGCACGTAAGCACGTAAGCCAGTAAGCACGTAAAAAGTAAGCACGTAAGCACGTAAGCACGTAAGCAGGTAAGCACGTAATCAGGTAACCAGGTAAGCAGGTAAGCAGGCAAGCAGGTAAGCACGTAAGCTGGTAAGCATGTAAGCATGTAAGCTTGTAAGCCGTTAGCAGGTAAGCAGGTAAGCAGGTAAGCACGTAAGCACGTAAGCAAGTACGCACGTAAGCTCGTAAGCAGGTAAGCAGGTAAGCAGGTAAGCAAGTAAGCAAGTAAGAAAGTAAGCAAGTTAGCAAGTAAGCAAGTAAGCAAGTAAGCAAGTAAGCAAGTAAGCTAGTAGGCAAGTAAGCATGTAAGCAAGTAAGCAAGTAAGCATGAGAGCAAGTAAGCAAGTAAGCAATTAAGCAAGTAGACAAGTAGGCAAGTAAGCAGGTAAGCAGGTAAGCACGTAAGCACGTAAGCAGGTAAGCAGGTTAGCTTGTAAGCAGGTAAGCTGGTAAGCAGATAAGGAGGTAAGCAGGAAAGCAGGTAAGCAGGTAAGCAGGTAAGCAGGTAAGCAGGTAAGGAGGTAAGTAGGCAAGTAACTAACTAAAACTAAGTAAGTAAGTAAGAAAGTAAGTAATTAAGTAAGCAAGGAAGCAAGTAAGCAAGTAAGCAGGTAAGCACGTAAGCCCGTAAGCAGGTAAGCTGGTAATCAGGTATGCAGGTAAGCAGGTAAGCAGGCAAGCAGTTAAGCACGTAAGCAGGTAAGCAGGTAAGCATGTAAGCTTGTAAGCAGGTAAGCAGGTAAGCGGGTAAGCACGTAAGCACGTAAGTACGTAAGCAGGTACGCAGGTAAGCAGGTAAGCAGGTAAGCAGTTAAGCATTTAAGCAGGTAAGCAGGTAAGCAGGAAAGCAGGTAAGCAGGTAAGAAAGTAAGCAAGTAAGCAAGTAAGCAAGTAAGCAAGTAAGCAAGTAAGCTAGTTGGCAAGTAAGCAAGTAAGCAAATAAGCAAGTAAGCAGGTAAGCACGTAAGCACGTAAGCACGTAAGCAGGTTAGCAGGTAAGCAAGTAAGCAGGTAATTAAGTAAGCAAGTAAGCAAGTAAGCACGTAAGCACGTAAGCACGTAAGCACGTTAGCACGTAAGCAGGTAAGCAGGTAAGCAGGTAAGCAGGTAGGCAGGTTAGCAGGTAAGCACTTAAGCAGGTAAGCAGGTAAGCATGTAAGCTTGTAAGCAGGTAAGCAGGTAAGCAGGTAAGCAGGTAAGCACGTATGCACGTAAGCACGTAAGCAGGTAAGCACGTAAGCACGTAAGCAGGTAAGCAGGTAAGCACGTAAGTAGGTAAGCAGGTATGCATGTTAGCAGGTAAGCAGGTAAGCAGGTAAGCAGGTAAGAAGGTAAGCACGTAAGCAGGTAAACAGGTAAGCAGGTAAAAAGGTAAGCAGGTCCGCAGGTAAGCAGGTAAGCAGGCAAGCAGGTAAGCAGGTAAGCTTGTAAGCAGATAAGCAGGTGAGCAGGTAAGTAGGTAAGTAGGCAAGTAGGTAAGTAACTAACTAAGTAAGTAAGTAGATAAGCAAGTAAGTAAGCAAGTAAGTAAGTAAGCAAGTAAGTAAGCAAGTAAACAAGTAAGCAAGCAAGCAAGTAAGCAAGTAAGCAAGTAAGCAAGTAAGCTAGTAGGCAAGTAAGCAAGTAAGCAAGTAAGCAAGGAAGCAATTAAGCAAGTAGACAAGTACGCAAGTAAGCAGGTAAGCAATTAAGCACGTAAGCACGTAAGCACGTAAGCAAATAAGCAGGTTAGCTGGTAAGCAGGTAAGAAGGTAGGCAGGAAAGCAGGTCAGTAGGTCAGCATGTAAGCAGGTAAGCAGGTAAGAGGGTAAGCAGGAAAGCAGGTAAGCAGGTAAGCAGGTAAGTAGGCAAGTAACTAACTAAAGCTAAGTAAGTAAGTAAGAAAGTAAGTAAGTAAGCAAGTAAGCAAGTAAGCAGATAAGCACGTAAGCACGTAAGCACGTAAGCGCGTAAGCAGGTAAGCAGGTAAGCCCGTAAGCAGGTAAGCAAGTCAGCAGGTAAGCAAGTAAGCAAGTAAGCAAGTAAGCACGTAAGCACGTAAGCACGTAAGCAGGTAAACAGGTAAGCAGGTAAGCAGGTAAGCAGGTCAGCAGGTAAGCAGGTAAGCACGTAAGCAGGTAAGCAGGTAAGCAGGTAAGCACGTAAGCACGTAAGCACGTAAGCAGGTAAGCAGGTCCGCAGGTAAGCAGGTAAGAAGTTAAGCACGGAAACAGGTAAGCAGGTAAGCAGGTAAGCAAGTAAGCAAGTAATAAAGAAAGCAAGTTAGCAAGTAAGCAAGTAAGCAAGTAAGCAAGTAAGCTAGTAAGCAAGTAAGCAAGTAAGCAAGTAAGCGATTAAGCAAGTAGGCAAGTAGGCAAGTAAGCAGGAAAGCAGGTAAGCACGTAAGCACGTAAGCAGTTAAGCAGGTTAGCTGGTAAGCAGGTAAGCAGGTAAGCAGGAAAGCAGGTAAGCAGGTAAGCAGGTAAGCAGGTAAGCAGGTGAGGAGGTAAGTAGGCAAGTAACTAAGTAAAACTAAGTAAGTAAGTAAGTAAGCAAGTAAGCAAGTAAGCAAGTAAGCAGGTAAGCACGTAAGCACGTAAGCCAGTAAGCACGTAAAAAGTAAGCACGTAAGCACGTAAGGACGTAAGCAGGTAAGCAGGTAGGCAGGTAAGCAGGTAAGCAGGTAAGCACGTAATCAGGTAACCAGAAAAGCAGGTAAGCAGGTAAGCAGGCAAGCAGGTAAGCACGTAAGCAGGTAAGCATGTAAGTTTGTAAGCAGGTAAGCAGGTAAACAGGTAAGCACGTAAGCAAGTAAGCAGGTAAGCAGGAAAGCAGGAAAGCAGGTAAGCAGGTAAGAAAGTAAGCAAGTTAGCACGTAAGAAAGTAAGCAAGTAAGCAAGTAAGGAAGTAAGCAAGTAAGCAAGTAAGCAAGTAAGCTAGTAGGCAAGTAAGCAAGTAAGCAAGTAAGCAAGAGAGCAAGTAAGCAAGTAAGCAAGTAAGCAATTAAGCAAGTAGACAAGTGGGCATGTAAGCAGGTTAGCAGGTAAGCAGGTAAGCACGTAAGCACGTAAGCAGGTAAGCAGATTAGCTTGTAAGCAGGTAAGCAGGTAAGCAGGTGAGCAGGAAAGAAGGTAAGCAGGTAAGTAGGTAAGTAGGCAAGTAACTAACTAAAACTAAGTAAGTAAGAAAGTAAGTAAGTAAGTAAGTAAGTAAGTTAGTTAGCAAGTAAGCAAGTAAGCAGGTAAGCATGTAAGCACGTACGCACGTAAGCCAGTAAGCACGTAAAAAGTAAGCACGTAAGCACGTAAGCAGGTAAGCAAGTAAGCAGGTAAGCAGGTAAGCAGGTAAGCAGGTAAGCACGTAATCAGGTAACCAGATAAGCAGGTAAGCAGGTAAGCAGGTAAGCATGTAAGCATGTAAGCTTGTAAGCAGGTAAGCAGGTAAGCAGGAAAGCAGGTAAGCACGTAAGCACGTAAGCAGGTAAGTAGGTAAGCAGGTAAGCAGGTAAGCACGTAAGCACGTAAGCACGTCAGCAGGTAAGCAGGTAAGCAGGTAAGCAGGTATGAAGTTAAGCCCGTAAACAGGTAAGCAGGTAAGCAGGTAAGCAAGTAAGCAAGTAAGAAAGTAAGCAAGTTAGCAAGTAAGCAAGTAAGCAAGTAAGCAAGTAAGCAAGTAAGCAAGTAAGCTAGTAGGAAAGTAAGCAAGTAAGCAAGTAAGCAAGTAAGCAAGAGAGCAAGTAAGCAAGTAAGTAAGTAAGCAATTAAGCAAGTAGACAAGTAGGCAAGTAAGCAGGTAAGCAGGTAAGCACGTAAGCACGTAAGCACGTAAGCAGGTAAGCAGGTTAGCTGGTAAGCAGGTAAGCTGGTAAGCAGGTAAGCAGGTAAGCAGGAAAGCAGGTAAGCAGGTAAGCAGGTAAGCAGGTAAGCAGGTAAGCAGGTAAGGAGGTAAGTAGGCAAGTAACTAACTAAAACTAAGTAAGTAAGTAAGAAAGTAAGTAAGTAAGTAAGCAAGGAAGCAAGTAAGCAAGTAAGCAGGTAAGCAGGTAAGCACGTAAGCACGTAAGCCAGTAAGCACGTAAAAAGTAAGCACGTAAGCACGTAAGCACGTAAGCAGGTAAGCAGGTAATCAGGTAACCAGGTAATCAGGTAACCAGTTAAGCAGGTAAGCAGGCAAGCAGGTAAGCACGTAAGCAGGTAAGTAGGTAAGCATGTAAGCTTGTAAGCAGGTAAGCAGGTAAGCACGTAAGCACGTAAGCAGGTAAGCAGGTAAGCAGGTAAGCAGTTAAGCATTTAAGCAGGTAAGCAGGTAAGCAGGAAAGCAGGTAAGAAAGTAAGCAAGTTAGCAAATAAGCAAGTAAGCAGGTAAGCAAGTAAGCAAGTAAGCTAGTAGGCAAGTAAGCAAGTAAGCAAGTAAGCAAGTAAGCAAGAGAGCAAGTAAGCAAGTAAGCAAGTTAGCAATTAAGCAAGTAGACAAGTAGGCAAGTAAGCAGGTTAGCAGGTAAGCAGGTAAGCACGTAAGCACGTAAGCACGTAAGCAGGTAAGCAGGTTAGCTTCTAAGCAGGTAAGCAGGTAAGCAGGTAAGGAGGAAAGCAGGTAAGCAGGTAAGCAGGTAAGCAGGTAAGCAGGTAAATAGGCAAATAACTAACTAAAACTAAGTAAGTAAGTAAGTAAGTAAGCAAGTAAGTAAGTAAGCAAGTAAGCAGGTAAGCATGTAAGCACGTAAGCACGTAAGCTAGTAAGCACGTAAAAAGTAAGCAAGTAAGCAAGTAAGCTAGTAGGCAAGTAAGCAAGTAAGCAAGTAAGCAAGAGAGCAAGTAAGCAAGTAAGCAAGTAAGCAATTAAGCAAGTAGACAAGTAGGCAAGTAAGCAGGTTAGCAGGTAAGCAGGTAAGCACGTAAGCACGTAAGCAGGTAAGCAGGTTAGCTTGTAAGCAGGTAAGCAGGTAAGCAGGTAAGCAGGAAAGCAGGTAAGCAGGTAAGCAGGTAAGCAGGTAAGCAGGTAAGCAGGTAAGCAGGTAAGCAGGTAAGTAGGCAAGTAACTAACTAAAACTAAGTAAGTAAGTAAGAAAGTAAGTAAGTAAGTAAGTAAGTAAGTAAGTGGGTGAGTGAGTGAGTGAGTAAGTTAGTAAGTAAGTAAGTAGGTAAGGAAGGAAGGAAGTAAGGAAGGAAGGAAGTAAGTAAGTAAGTGAGTAAGTAAGTAAGTAAGTAAGTAAGTAAGTAAGTAAGTAAGGAAGGAAGGAAGGAAGGAGGTAGGTATGTAGGTAGGTAGGTAGGTAGGAAGGTAGGTAGGTAGATAAGTAAGTAAGTAAGTAGGTAAGGAAGGAAGGAAGGAGGGAAGGAAGGAAGTCAGTAAGTAAGTAAGTCAGTAAGTAAGTAAGTAAGTAAGTAAGTCAGTAGGTAAGTAAGTAAGTAAGTAAGTAAGTAAGTAAGGAAGGAAGGAAGGAAGGAGGGAGGGAGGGAAGGAGGGAAGGAAGGAAGGGGGGAAGGAGGGAAGGAGGGGAGGAGGGAAGGAGGGAAGGAGGGATGGAGGGAAGGAGGGAAGGAGGGAAGGAGGGAAGCAGGGAAGCAGGGAAGGAGGGAAGCAGGGAAGCAGGGAAGGAGGGAAGCAGGGAAGCAGGGAAGCGGGGAAGCAGGGAAGCGGGGAAGCAGGGAAGCGGGGAAGCAGGGAAGCGGGGAAGCAGGGAAGCGGGGAAGCATGGAAGCGAAAATGCGGGGAAGAGGGGAAGCGGGGAAGCGGGGGAGCTGGGAAGTAGGGAAGCAGGGAAGCAGGGAAGCAGGGAAGCAAGGAAGGTACAGTTCTTGTTTTGTTGTGTTATAAGTGCCTATACTGTTTAGCTCGTTAGTTACAAGAAATGAACACATCACTAAAAACGTGTCTCACACTACCCACGTTCTCGTTGACGTCATTTCAGTTAGCTGTAGCAAAGCTCGGTACAGTTATTCTTTAGTTGTGTTGTAATTGCACAGGCTCTAGCTCGTTTGTTACAATATATGACCACATCATTAAACAAAATTTCTCACTACCTACCTTCTAGTAGACGTAATTACTGTTAGCTGTAGCAACGCTAGAAACAGTTCTTCTTTAGTTGTGCTGAGAGCTCCTAGACTGTTCAGCTTGTTTGCCACAATATATGACCAGTAAAGACGTGTCTCACCTTACCCACCTTCTCGTTGACGACATTACACTTAGCTGTAGCAAAGCTAGGTACATGTCCTCATTACTTGTGTTGTAGGTGCCTAGCACGTTTAGCACAGCAGCAACAATATATGACCACTTCATTAAGCATTGGAGATGCTTTTGGCGAAGATGAACGTGTTAACAACAAAAACGGAAGCGGCAAATAACAGCGTGGCCGCGAAGCTGAAGACTACAAATAACAACCTTGCCGCGGAACTGAAGCAAATGAAGGCGGCCAACGGCAACATCACCGAGAAGATGGAAGAAATGAAGGCCGAAATAACAGCGAAGACGGAAACGGCAAACAACAACTTGGCCACGACAATGACCGCAAAGATGGCCGAACTGACCGCGGAAATGAAGGTGGCGAACGTAGCTCTCGCCGCCAAATTTGAAGAACAGTTGTCTGGCGTGAGGGATGACGTGACGGAGCTGGGCAAGTGGATGGGCCAAGTGGACGAGCGCGTCGAGGACCTGGCGAACCGCTACAATGACCTAGAGGAAAAGGCCGACAGTGGCGCCAAGTCCATGAACGCCATGGCGGAAGACGTCGAAGACCTTGCTAACCACGTTAACAACCTGGAAGGATAGGCCGACAGCAGCGTCAAGTCCCTGAGCGCCATGGTGGAGGACGTCGTCGGCAGGAGGTTGAAGGATTTGAAGGTCCACGCTCCGGGACGCGACACGACATCGGCGCGCGTCAAATTTCCGAAATATTACGGCGCGTCAACATTTGAGGTCTTCCGCCGCCAGTTCGACACAGTGGCCAAGCACAACAGATGGTCACCGGAGGAGGAGGCTTCACAGCTAATAGCCAGCCTCCAGGGACGGGCCGCGGAAATCCTAAACGCGGTGCAGACAACGGCGGCGCCCAAGAACATCTGGGAGGCCCTGGAGAATCGGTTTTGGAACCACCGCTTAGCCGCAGCATACCGCAGCCAGCTAAAGGCAAGGTCACAGCAGCCAGGGGAGACGCTGCAGGAGTTCGCCCTGGCAGTTGAACAACTGGCAAGTAAGGCCCTGAGCGACCTCCTACCAGAGCTCGTGTCCCGGGAAGCTGCCTACAACTTCGTTGACGGGGTACGGGACACGAAGTTTCGTTAGCGCCTAATGCTCGGCGATTATAAAACCTTCCACGAGGCGCTGACAGCAGCATTAAGGATGGAGGCGGCCAAGGTAACAGCCATCCCGACGTCGAGAACAAGGAGTGTCCGCTGCACCGGAGACAGAAGACCAGCCGAAGGACGCCGGCGAACACCTAATGGCCTGTGGTGGGGGTGTGGACACCCCGGACACCTGCAGAGAGACAGCCCACACCAGGAAGGACAGCTGGAAGAACGAGTAAGGCCCGGCATGGAGAGGGGCACGTCGGCACCATTACCACCATCCCTTCGAGTGACACTGCGTGCCGTCAGCCGGCGTATGGATGACAGCCTCATCGCGGACGGTTGGGTGAGAGGGAAGCCATGCCGCATGCTGGTGGACACTGGGGCAGCCGTGACCATCATCAGACCTGACGTGGCGAAGGGTTTGCCGACGAGGAAGCCGAGCCGACCATACGAGCTTGTCCCGGCATCGGGCGACACCTTGCCTGTGGAGAAGGAGGCCCTGCTGGAGCTGACCTTGTGGCGGAGTGCCGTGCGTCTGTGGGTGTTCGTCGTGAAGTTGGCTGAAGAGTTGATTCTGGGACTGGATGCCCTCAGGAGCCACGAGGCGACGGTCGACGTCGGCAGGAAGAGTTGCGACTCAACGGAGAAGAGGTTAGTCTCCGTCAACCCGAAGAGCGCCTGGGAATCTGCAGGGTCGTCTTGAACGAAGACGTGGTTGTCCCCGCGAGGAACGAGGTGATAGTGACGGCGCGACCGGAAGGCCAGACAGCAGGTTGGGTCCAGAGGCTGCAGGAGTACGACTTTACCTCGGAACATCGTAGAGGGAAGAGCCACGGTAACGCAGACGCCATGTCCCGAAGGCCCTGTGCAGAAGAGTGCGGCCAGTGCACAAGAGTGGAAGAGAAGGAGCGTGAAACAGCAGTCCGAGTAGTAGTGGCAGTGCCTGCGGACGGCTGGGATAGCGCACGCCTGAGGAGGGAGCAGCTGGCGGACGCAGACTTGGGGCCACTGTTGAGGGAAGTGGAGGCAGGGACTAGACCAACCTGGGAGGACACCGCACAGAGGAGCGCCACCTACAAGTCGTACTGGGCCCAATGGGACTCGTTGAAGATCAGAGATGGCGTGCTGTTCCGGGTATGGGAGTCACCCAATGGGAAGACGCAGAGAGAACAGTTGGTACTTCCACGGAGTAAGGTCCCGGAAGTCTTGGAGGAAGTGCACGCCGGTACTTCAGGAGGACACCTGGGAGCGTACCGAACGATTGACAAACTACGGCAGCGCTATTACTGGCTGAGACTCCGAGCAGATGCTGAGAGATGGTGCCGTCAGTGTCACGTGTGCGCGGCGAGTCGTGGCCCCCAGACTAGGAGCCGGGGTCGCATGCAGCAGTACAACGTCGGAGCGCCATTCGAACGGATCGCCGTTGACATTGCTGGACCGTTCCCAGTTTCCGACCGAGGCAACAAGTACCTGATGGTGGTCGTGGACTACTTCACCAAGTGGCCGGAGGTGTATGCCATCCCAAACCAAGAGGCAAAGACAATCACAGACTGCCTCGTGGAGCAAGTGTTCTGTCGATCTGGGGTGCCGTTAGAGCTACACAGTGACCAGGGTACCAACTTTGAGTCCAACCTAATGAAGAAGGCACTAAAAAGGCTTGGGGTGAACAAGACCCACACGACGCCTCTACATCCCCAGTCGGATGGCATGGTCGAAAGATACATTAGAAGGACACCTCAGGAACGTCGTGGCCAGCCATCAGCGAGACTGGGACGTCAAGGTGCCACAGTTCTTGCTGGCCTACCGCTCGTCTACACACGACACAACTGGGATGACGCCAGCTAGCTTAATGTTCGGCCGAGAGTAACGCCTCCCTTGTGACCTGGCATTTGGAAGCCCTCCGGAGGCGAACCAGCCGGTGACCGGGTATGTGGAGAACCTGGTGGACCACCTCAACGACCTGCACTAGATGGCTCGCCAGAACATCCAGAAGGCGAGCGACCGCATGAAGACCAGATATGACAGGCTTGCCAACAGCCAAGGATTGCAATAGTAACAATAGTTACAATAGTAGCTCGGCAGTTACAGTATATGAGCACTTCAGTAAAGACTTGTCTCACCTTACCTACCTTCCCGTTGACCTCATTACAGTTAGCCGTAGCAAAGCTAGCTACAGTTCTTCTTTACTTGTGTTGTAGGTGCCTAGCTAGTTTAGCTCGGCAGTTACAACATATGACCACATTACAAAGCACGTGTCTCACACTACCCACCTCCTCCTTGACGGCATTACAGTTAGCTATAGCAAAGCTAGGTGCAGTTCTTCTTTAGTTGTGTTGTAAGTTCCTAGACTATTTAGCTCGTTTGTTACAATATTATTATGACATTACCACATCATTAAACACGTGTCTCACCCTACCCACCTTCTCATTGGCGTCAGTACAGTTAGCTGTAGCATAGCTGGGTACAGTTCATCTTAAGTTTTCCTGTAAATGCCTAGAGTGTTTAGCTCGGTTGTTACAATATGTGACCACATCATTAAACACGTGTCCCACACTACCCAGCTTCCCGCTGACGTCATTACAGTTAGCTGTAGCAAAGCTAGGTACAGTTTTCTTTTAATAGTATTGAAAATGCCTAGACCTTTTAGCTCGTTAGTTGCAATATATGACCACTTCATTAAACAAGTGTCTCACACTACGGACCCTCTCTTTGACGTCATTACAGTTAGTTGCAGCAAGCTAGGTACAGTTCTTCCTTAGTTGGGTTGTAAGTGCCTAGACTGTTTAGCTCCTTAGTTACAATATATGACCACATCATTAAACACGTGTCTCACACTACCCACCTTCTCATTGACGTCATTACAGTTAGCTGTAGCAAACCTAGGTGCAGTTCTTCCTTAGTTGTGTAGTAAGTGCCTAGACTGTTTAGCTCGTTTGTTGCAGTATACGACCACATCATTAAACACGTGTGTCGCACCACCCACCTTTTCAGTGACGTCATTACATTTAGCTGTAGCAGCGCTAGGTAGAGTTCCCCTTTAGTTGTGTTGTAAGTGCACAGATCGTTTAGCTCGTCAGGAACAACATATGACGTTATCAGTAAACAGTTGTCTCACACTAACCACCTTCTCGTTGACATCATTACAGTTAACTGTAGCAAAGCTAGGTACAGTACTTCTTTAGTTGTGTTGTAAGTGCCTGTGCTGTTTAGCTCGTTAGCTACAATTTAAGACCTCTTCAATAAACACGTGTCTCTCACTGCCCACCTTCTCGTTGACGTCATTATAGTTTGCTGTAGCAAAGCTAGGTACAGTCCTTCTTTAGTTGTGTTGTAAAAACCTAGACTGTATAGCTCGTTAGTTGCAATATATGAGAACTTCATTAAACAAGTGTCTCACATCACCCACCCTCTCATTGACGTCAATACATTTAGCTTTTGCAAAGCTAGGTACAGTTCTTCTTTAGTTGTGTTTTAGGTGCATAGAGTGTTTAGCTCGTTTGTTACAATATATGACAACTTTATTAAGCACGTGTCTCACACTACCCACCTTCTCATTGACATCATTACAGTTAGCTGTAGCAAAGCTAAGTACACTTCTTTCTTACCTGTGCTGTAAGTGCCTTGACTGTTTAGCTCGTTTGTTACAATATTTGACCACATCATTAAACATGTGTCTCACACCACCCACCTTCTCGCTGACGTCATTACAGTTAGCTGTAGCAAAGCTAGGTACAGTTCTTCCTTAGTTGTGTTTTAAGTGCCGATACTATTTAGCTCGTTTGTTACAATATATGACCACTTCTTGAAGCACGTGTCATACACTAATAGTCTTCTTGTTGACGTCATTACAGTTAGCTTTAGTAAAGCAAGCTAAACTTTTTCTTAGTTGTGTTGTAAGTGCCTAGACTGTTTAGCTCGTTAGTTACAATATCTGACCACTTCATTAAGCACGTGTCTCACACTAACCACCTTTCTATTTGACGTCATTACAGTAAGCTTTAGGAAAGCAAGGTAAAGTTTTACTTTAGTTAAGTTGTAAGTGCCCAGACTGTTTAGCTCGTTTGTTACAATATACGACCACATCATTAAACACGAGTCTCACACTAGCCAGCTTCTCATTGACGTCATTACAGTTAGCTGTAGCAAAGCTAGGTACAGTTCTTCCTTAGTTGTGTTTTAAGTGCCGATACTGTTTAGCTCGTTTGTTACAATATATGGCCACTTCTTGAAGCACTTGTCATACACTAACAGTCTTCTTGTTGACGTCATTACAGTTAGCTTTAGTAAAGCAAGCTAAACTTTTTCTTTAGTTGTGTTGTAAGTGCCTAGACTGGTTAGCCCGTTAGCTACAATTTATGACCACATCATTAAACACGTGTCTCACACTGCCCACCTTCTCGCTGACATCATTACATTTAGCTGTAGCAAAGCTAGGTACAGTACTTCTCTAGTTGTGTTGTAAGTGCCTAGAGAGTTTAGCTCGTTAGCCACAATTTATGACCACATCAATAAACACGTGTCTCACACTGCCTACCTTCCCGACTACATCATAACAGTTAGCTGTAGCAAAGCTAGGTACAGTACTTCTTTAGTTGTATTGTAAGTGCCTAGACTGTTTAGCTCGTTTGCTACAGTTTATGACCACATCAATAAACACGTGTCTCACACTGCCCACCTTCTCGTTGACATCATTACAGTTAGCTGTAGCAAACCTAGGTACAGTACTTCTTTAGTTGTGTTGTAAGTGGCTAGACTCTGTAGCTCGTTTGCTACAATTTATGACCACTTCAGTAATCACGTGTCTCACATTACCCACCCTCTCATTCACGTCATTTCAGCAAGCTGTAGCAGCGCTAGGTACAGTTTTTCTTTACTTGTGTTGTAAGTGCCTAGCACGTTTAGCTCAGCAGCTACAGTATATGACCATTTGATTAAAGACGTGTCTCACACTACCTACCTTCTCGTTGACGTCATTGCATTTAGCTGTAGCAAAGGTAGCTACAGTTCTTCTTTACTTGTATTGTAGGTGCCTAGCTCGTTTAGCTCTGCAGTTATAATATTTGACCACATAACTAAGCACGTGTCTCACACCACCCACCCTCTCAATGACGTCATTACAGTTAGCTATAGCAAAACTAGTTACAATACTTCTTTAGTTGTGTTGTAAGTGCGTAGACTGTTTAGCTCGTTTGTTACAATATTACTATGACATTACCACATCATAAAACACGTGTCTCACACTACCTACCTTCTCATTGACGTCATTACTGTTTGCGGTAGCAAAGCTAGGTACAGTACTTCTAGAGTTGTGTTGTAAGTGCCTAGAGTGTTTAGCTCGTTAGTTACAATATATGACCACATCATTAAACACGTGTCTCACACTACCCACCTTCTAATTGACGTCATTACAGTTTGCGGTAGCAAAGCTAGGTACACTTCTTCTTTAGTTGTGTTGTAAGTGCCTAGAGTGTTTAGCTCGTTAGTTACAATATATGACCACATCATTAAACACGTGTCTCACACTGCCCACCTTCTCTTTGAGGTCATCATACTTAGCTGTAGCAAAGCTAGGTACAGTTCTTCTTTATTTTATGAATGCATATCTACCTCTATACTTACAGATATGCATACACATCTACCTATATACGTATACGAATACATATCTACCCAAATACATACAGGAGTACATATCCAGGTAAATACGTAGATATATCAATACACATCGACCTAAATGTATAAATGAATACATATCTACCTAAGTGCTTATATGCATGTAACATATCTACCTATATACATACTTATATGAATACATATCTATCTAAATACGTACATGAATACATATCTACCTATATAAATACATGGATATATATCTTCCTAAATATATATATATATACATTAATACATATTTACCCAAATACATAAATACATGAATACATATCTTACTAAATACAAACGTCAATGCATGCATATCTACTTATATTCGTTATGAATACATATCTACCTCAATACATACATGAATACATATCTACCTAAATACATACATGCATACATATCGATCTAAATAGATACGCACATGAATACATATATATCTAAGTACATCTAAGTCCAGATTGTGTCTGGAGCTTGAGGAGATCGGACGTGCCAGTTAGAGAGGCAGGTAGAAACGAGTTGAGACAATGGGTGTTGACTTGGTGATTTACCGGGCGAGGATCGGAATGTGGTCGGGTCTGCGCTCACGGGGAGCAGGTAGTCAGCGTGAAGGTACTACGGAAACTTCACCGAGTTATTTTGTAATTTTTGTGTTAGTAACTTTACTAGTGATAGGGGGAATTGAGATTAATCCAGGACCTGTAGCGGACAAACGATGTGGGAGCTGTATTAAAGTTCTGAGGACCGGACTTATGTGCAGTAATTGCTCGAAGTGGTTCCACTTTGGCTGCCAGAAAGTGAAGAGGGACATGAACATCGAGGAAACCTGGGTATGTAAGGAATGCAGGGCAGCCGAGACCGTCACCGCAAATCAGATGAAACTGGAGCAGCTTCAAGGAGAAGTACGGGAACTACGCATTAAGCTACAACAGGCGGAAGATATCATTCGGAGGCTCGAAGCTGAAAACTGTCAACTGAGGGGGCATGGGGAAGAAAGAGTAAAAGAAGAGGAGAAATCTTGCCTAATAGTCGGTGATTCTATTGTAAGATATGCTGGAAATCCAACGGCGGAGGTAGTTTGCTATCCTGGCATAAGAGTTGACGGTCTGCTGAGGGAAATCGAGAGAAAGCAAGAGGAGATGGAAGGCAAATATCGGACAATCGTATTACATGTCGGGAGCAATGACTTGCGGAGAAGTGTTAACTATGTGTTGGGTGACATGTATGACTTAGTTAAAAGGACAAAACAGCTGTTTCCTTCAGCAAAAATAGTCGTCAGTGGAGTACTAAGACGACGCGACTCCAGCTGGAGAAAGGTGATGCAGGTAAATGAAGCTTTTTCATGGGTAGCGGAGCGACTGGGTGCTCAGTTTCTTGACCCGAATTCGTGGATTGAAGACTGGGACTACGGACGGGATGGGGTACACTTGAACCGAAGAGGATCGTCAAAGCTGGCAGCTTTGTTCGCGAGGGTGACGAAGTGGACTGACGGCAACGAGCAGCAAGGGCAGCAATGACACCAACTTCAGGAAAACGTAGACTTTCAGGTAGGGGCTGATTCCTTAAGGCTGCTAGAGGTAAATTGCCGTAGTATTATGAATAAAATGGTTGAGTTTTGGAATTTAGTAGAAATATGCAATCCAAGTGTTATTATAGGTACGGAATCATGGCTGAATGTTGACATTAATGATTCAGAAGTATTCAGAACAGATTACAGGGTGTTTAGGAGGGACAGGGATGGAAGGGGAGGGGGAATCTTTATTTGCGCTAAATCAGAGCTAAACAGCAAAGCATTATGGGTAGAAGAAGAGGTTGAGATTATGGCAATCGAAATTATTGATCAAGCAAACAAAGGGAATAATTTAACAATAATAGCTTGCTATAGACCACCTGGAGAAACTGATTATGCTACACTTCATAAACTAGTGGAGAAAATCTCTTCCGAAGGGGAGAAAAATGTTATATTAGCAAGGGGATCTAAATCTGCCAAATGTAAACTGGGATGGACAGTTAATAGGAGGCGAAGCTCAAAAGCTTGTTAACTTTCTGGTTTGGGAGCAGGGGTTATTTCAAGTCGTGAAAACTGTTACTCGACAATCAGCATTACTGGACGTATTTTTATGCAAACCTGAGTCATTGTTTTCTGCATGCGATGTCTTGCCAGGTATAAGTGACCATCAGTGTGTGCAATTAGACCTAAACTGGAAAGGGCAGACAAACCGGTTTGAAACGGAACAAGTAATTAGTTGGGATTTCCATAGAGTGAACGGGGAGGCTATCCAAACATTCCTCTGGGAAAAATATGGGATATTTGTAAAATATGCCACTAGTGTAAATGAAGAATGGGTTAATTTCAAAACACTTATCCTGGAAACAATTAGAGAACACGTACCTTTTAAAGTTATTAAACATAAAGCGGATCCAGAATTTTATACAAAATGTATTAGGACACTTAAAAGAAAGACTAGGCACGCTTATAATAACAGGAAGATATCAGAATGGCATCTTAACAAATTTAAAGAATTAGCTAAACAATTACAAGACGAAAAGTTGCAAGCGCAGGAACGTTTCTTAGATAACGTTTTTATCGGGACAAATAATTGTTGGAGATCATTTTACAATTATGTAAAAAGACGCAGGGGAAATAAAGAGATCATACCAGATTTTAACGTTAATGGGATAGATGTATTAAGTGATAGGGACAAAGCTAATATATTAAATTCGCATTTTGTATCGGTTTTTCTTAAATCCGACGATAGTTCCGAACAGGAAATTGGGGAGAGTGGAGAAACAATTTTTCAAATAATGGCGCCCAAATTACGCAAAAGGATTAAGATGCTGCAAAACCGAAAATCAAGGGGACCAGACAATATACCTACTGAAATATTAAAGCTTGGTGGTGAAGCCATGATTCCCTATCTTATGCTCTTGTTCAACATGTCAATTAACAAATTCCACAGGTGGACAGCTGTAAATACTTAGGAGTGTACCTGGCACGTAATGCTGGATGGGACGAAAAAGTAAATTCCACATCTAGAAATGCGTGGAAGGCATTACATTTCGTAATGAGAATATTGAAAAAGGGGAGCGCTAGGTCCAGGGAAATTGCCTACAAGGCGTTAGTGCGGCCGGTTATGGAATATGGAGTAGCAGCTGGGACCCGTATAGAGCTAACCAAATCGATCCATTAGAAAAAATACAGAAGAGGGCAATAAAATTCATAAAAAGGGGCAAGTATTTTGGGCCTATAAAAGGAGATGAGACTAAATGGGAGGAATTAAGAATTAGGCGTAAAAAACATAGGTTGGTAGCATTATTCAAAGCTAATGCTGGTGTAAAGGCATGGGTGGACGTTAGTGTAAGGTTAGATACCCGGATTATTATGGACGAAGCGATCATAGGTATAAAATTAAGCGTAGAAGATACAGAACCGACGTAGGAAAATTTTCTTTTGTTAATAGAACCATTGAAGAATGGAATGAATTGCCTGTAGCAGTCTTTCAGTCCCCTGTCGATGAAGAAATTTAGAAAAGATCTAGATAGTTTATAGTTTAACTTTTAAATTATAATGGTATATAATATGTAAATAGAGAATTAAATAGGTATGCTTTAAGTGACTAAAGAAAATAATATCATGTTTGTATTGTTTATTGTGTTATTGTTGTAAATCTAGCATTTGTAATTTGATCTGTATTCTTAACTCTGCCACCGGGTAGTACCCAATTGCAGTGAATAAATACATACATACACAAATACATATCTACCTAAATACCTACATACATGAATACATATCTACCTCTATGCTTACATACATGCACAAACATCTACCTATATACGTATATGAATACATATCTAACTAAATACATAAATATCAATATATATCGACATAAATATATACATGAATGCATATCTACCTAAATGCATGAATACATGCATACATCTCTACCTAAATACATACGTTCATCAATACTTATCTACCTAATTACCTAGATGAATACATATCTTACCTAAATACATACATACATGGATACATATCTACCTAAATACATACATGCATACATATCTACTTAAATGCACACACATATATATATATATATATACTTAAATAAATACGTACATGAATACGTATCCACCTAAAACATACGTGAATACATATCTACATGAATACTTACATAAATGAATACAAATCTACCTATATACACGCATGCATATCTACCTGTATATATATGCATAACTACATAGATACATGACTAAATACCTACCTATATACTTACCTACATGAACACGTATCGACCTAAATACATACATAGATGAATACACATCTACCTAAATACCTTCATTCATGAATACGTATCTACCTGTATACATAAATGAATACAAACCTACCTGTATATTTACATACATGAATACATATCTACCTATATACATACATATCCACCTATATACTTACATATATGAATATATATCTGCCTAAGTACATACATGAATACATATCTAGCTATGTACATACAAACATGAATACAGATTTTCATATATACTTACATATATGACTATATATACCTATATACTTAAATGCATTAATACATTGCTACCTATATACTTACATACATGAATACACATTTACCTAAGTACTTACATTCATGAATACATAATACCAATATACTTACAAACATGAATACATATCTACCTGTATACATAAATGAATACAAACCTACCTGTATACTTACATACATGAATACATATCTATCTATATACATACATATCCACCTATATACTTACATACATGAATATATATCTGCCCAAGTACATACATACATGAATACATATCTACCTATATACTTAAATGCACTAATACATATCTACCTATATACTTACATACATGATTATATAACTACCTAAATACATACATGAATACATATCTACCTAAATACACATATATCTATATCTACCCATATACATACATGCATACATATCGACCTAAATGCATACATACATGCATACATATCTACTTAAATACATTAATACATATCTACCCATATATATGAATACATATCTACCTAAATGCATACATGATAGCCCGCCACAATAGCAGAGTGTCTGCCTCACCTTCAAGAGGTCCCGAGTTCGAATCTCGGTCAGGCTGAGTTACCTGGATAAGGTTTTTCCGGGGTTATCCCTTATAATAAGAGATGGTTAACTCTAAGCCCTATGTGCCCTGGCATCATTTGAGAACCATTTCACCTATTCCATTTAACTTCCAATATGACCTAACGTTTAAGGACTTAATATTACAGAAAATACATACATGAATACATATCTACCTAAAGACGTACGTTCATGAATACATATCCACCTAAATACATACATACGTGAATACATATCTACCTAAATAGATATGTACATGAATAGATATCTACGTAAGTACATACATACATGAATACAGATCTATCTAAATACATACTGTGACTTTGTGGGTTCGTGAAATTAAAAGTCCAATTGCACAAACTCAAAATGTTCTTTATTTCCACCGACTTACAGTTGAAACACTTAAGGAATACATAGATTTGCTTAGCGCACACAATTACAATTCACCAGTTCGTCTGTCACAGGTCCACTCTGAACTCGCTATTACGGACAGCTCCCCGGATGTACGTACACAGTCTTCCAGTTCGTTCGCTCACTCGGCGCTCCTCATGACTGCTCGCCAGGAACTGAACTGACTCAGCAGCTGCAGCCCCTTTTTATAGGAATATCACTGTTTCTGGAAGTCTCGCCTTTCAGTGAATCACCCCGAAGGTTCCAGATGGTAGGGGGAGGGGAAAAAGACGGCCAGTGATGTTTTACCAACCATTCCTTCGTCAGCCTCGCGGCCCTCGCCCAGCCGCCAGTTGGTTGCACCTTCCGATAATTGGGTGACATTGCTCCCTCCTCAAAGCTAATCGTCCCGAACAGCACCATCACAGTGGGCCAGTCGATCCAGGTGTACCACCAATATCTTTCCTCGGGGCACCTTCTACATGAGGTAGAACACGTCGTTAATCCTCTTCACCACACGGTACGGACCTTATCATGGCTGCTGAAGCATCGAGCAGCGTCCCTTGGTCCGGGTAGGACGGTACAACCAGAACAGCTCACCTTGCTGAAACCCTTGGCTGTTGGCTTGCCTGTCGTATCGGGTCTTCATGCGCTCGCTCGCATTCTGGATGTTATGGCGAGCCATCTCGTGCATGTCGTGCAGGTGGCCCACCAGATTGTCCACAGACTCGGCCGCTGGCTGTTTCGCCTCCGGAGAGCTTCCAAAAACCAGATCACAAAGGAGGCGTAGCTCTCGGCCGAACATTAAGCTGACTGGCGTCATCCCAGTTGTGGGACGAGCGGTAGGCCAGCAAGAGCAGTGGCACCTTGACTTCCCAGTCTCGCTAATGGCTGGCTACGATCTTCCTCAAGTGTTTCTCTAAGATCTTGATGTACCTTTCGACCATACCATCCGACTGGGAATGTAGAGGTGCTGTGCGGGTCTTGTTAACCCCAAGTCTTTCTAGTGCCTCCTTCATCAGGTTTGACTCCAAAATTGGTGCCCTGGTCACTGTGGATTTCAAACGGTACCCCAAATCAGCAGAACAGTTGCTCCACGAGGCAGTCTGAGATTGTCCTTACGTATGGTTCGGGATGGCATACGCCTCCGGCCACTTGGTGAAGTAGTCCACGACCACCATCAGGTACTTGTTACCTCGGTCGTACATCGGAAATGGTCCAGCTATGTCAACGGCGATCCGTTCGAATGGCGCTCCAAAGTTATACTGCTGCATGCGACCCCCTCATCTAGTCTGGGGGCCGCGACTCGCTTCGCACACGTGACATTGACGGCACCATCTCTCAGCGTCTGCCCGGAGCCTCAGCCAGTAGTAGCGCTGTCGTAGTTTGTCAATCTTTCGGTTCGCTTCCAGGTGTCCTCCTGAAGTAGTGGCGTGCACTTCCTCCAAGACTTCCGGGACCTTACTCCGGGGAAGTAACAACTTTTCTCTCTGCGTCTTCCCATCGGGCGATTCCTATACCCGGAACAGCACGCCTTTGTGGTCTTCAACGAGTCCCGTTGGGCACAGTACGACTTTTATGTGGCGCTCCTCGGTGCGATGTACCCCAGGTAGTTCTTGTCCCTGCCTCAACTTCCATCAAGAGTGGCCCCAAGTCGGCGTCCGCCAGCTGCTCCCTCCTCAGGCCTGCTCCATCCCAGCCGTCCGCAGGCACTGCCGTGACTACTCGGACTGCTGCGCCACGCTCCTTCTCTTCCACTCTTGTGCACTGGCCGCAGTCTTCTGCACAAGGCCTTCGGGACATGGCGTCAGAGTTACCGTGGCTCTTCCCTATACGATGTCCCGAGTTGAAGTCGTACTCCTGCAGCCTCTGGACCCAGCGTGCTGTCTGGCCTTCCAGATTCCTAAAGCTCAATAGCCAGGTTAGGGCGGAATGGTCAGTCCTCAGGTGGAATGACTGACCGTACAGGTATTTGTGGAAGCGCTCCAAGGTCTTTACTACCGCCTGTAACTCTCGTCGGGTGACGTAGTAGTTCTTCTCTGCCATAGAGAGCGTCTTGCTGTAGTAGGCTATTACCCGCTCATGGCCGTCCTGGATCTGCGATAGGACACCTCCAATGAAATGCTCGCTTGCGTCGGTGTCCACAATGAAGGCACCACCCTGTTGTGGGAAACCCAAAACTGGAGCACTGCACAGGGCCTTCTTCAGATGCTGGAAAGCGTCTACGGCGTCCAACATCCAAACATAAGGCCGGTGTTCCTCTGTCAGGCGGGTGAGGGGTTCGGCGATGTTAGAGAAACCCTTTATGAAGCGTCGATAATAACTGCACAGCCCCAGCAAACTGCGCAACTCTTTCTTATCCTTTGGGCGAGGCCAATCTCTCACAGCCTGTGTCTTCTCCGGGTTTGTGGCCACTCCGGTTGCTGAGACTATGTGGCCCAAGTAGTTCACCTTCTTGCGGAAGAGCTGGCACTTCTTTGCGTTCAGCTTCAAGTTGGTCGCCTGCAATCTCTGTAGCACCATACTCAGATTCTCGAGATGGTCTTCAAAAATCTTACCGACGATGATGATGTCGTCCAGGTATAGCAGGCAGGCGTCGTAAGTAAGTCCTCTCATCACTGACTCCATGAGGCGTTGGAAGGTAGCTGGTGCGTTGCAGAGGCCAAATGGCATAACTGTGAACAGCCAAAGGCCTTGGCCTGGCGAGAACGGGGTTTTCTCCTTGTCTCTTGGGTCTAGAGCTACCTGCCAGTAGCCCGACTTCAGGTTTAGGGTCGAGAGCCACTGTGCACCAGCTAGCGTGTCCATGGTGTCGTCAATCCGGGGTAAGGGGAAACAGTCCTTCCGACTGACAGCGTTCAGCTTCCTGTAGTCCACGCAGAAACGTAGTTCACCGTTCTTCTTCGTCACCAAGACTACGGGGGAACACCTAGGGCTGTCCGACTCTTCAGTCACTCCCCTGGATCTCATGTCTTCCAGTATGTCTCGTACCGCCCCTTGCTTCACCAGCTGAACGCGTCTAGGTGGTTGCCGAATAGGCCGGGCGTCCCCAGTGTCGATTCGGTGAAGTACATTGTCCGTGCGGCCATAGTCACTATCACCTTGGCTGAAGACGCGCTGGTATCGTCTCAGCAGTTGTCGAACTTTCTCCAGCTGTTCTGCAGTAATATGGTCGGCCGCCCTCTCCAGTAAGCTTCCTAGCCAGGACCCCAGGTATTGCGTCGGCCCCGGTTCCTGTGTCTTGTCGATTGCTGTTACACTTACCACGCACTCACACGTTCCCAGCTCCGTCCCGGCCTGGAAGTCGTGATCGGTGTCCGTTGGATTTAGCAGCCTCACTGGTACCTCCCCCCGGCACGGCAACAATGCCCTGGCTACACATAGTCCGTGTACATGCGTCTTCTGGTCCAGTATCATGTTGCTGGTTAGCTGGCCTTCCAGTCGCACCGTCACCACCACCTCGCTCCTCGCGGGGACAACCACGTTCTCATTCAGAACGTCCCTGCAGCTTCTAATGTGCTCTTCGGGATGACGGAGTATAACCTCACCTCCGTTGAGCGACAGGACCTTCCTGCCGACGTCGACCGTTGCCTCGATGCTCCTGAGGACATCCAGTCACAGAAACACCTCTTCAGTCACCTTCGCGACGAACATCCGCAGACGTACGGCACTCTGTCCCAAGGTCAACTTCAATAGGGCTTCCCTCTGCACAGGCAAGGTGTCGCCCGATGCCGTCACAAGCAGGTATGGTCGGCTCGGCTTCCCCGTCGACAAATCCTTCGCCACATCAGGTCTGATGATGGTCACGGCCACCGCGGGCCCACCAGCACGCGGCATGGCTTTCGTCACACCCAACAGTCCTCGATGTGGCTGTCATCCAGCCGCCGGATGACGGCGCGCAGTGTCACTCGAAGAGATGATGTGGACGGCGCCGACGGGCTGCTCGCTACGCCGGGCCTTACTTCTTCTTTCGGCTGCCCTTCCTGGTGACGGAATCTCTCTCTAGGTGTCCTGGTTGTCCATATCCCCATCACAGGCCACTTGGTCTTCGATGGGTCCCTCGGCTGGTCTTGTGTCTCCGGTGTAGCGGACGCTCCTCGTTCTCGACGTCGGGATAACTGTTACCTTGGCCGCCTCCATTCTTAATGCTGCGGTTAGCGCCTCGTGGATAGTTTCATAATCACCAAGCATTAGCCGCTGACGAATCTCCGTGTCTCGTACCCCGTCAACGTATTTGTAGGCAGCTTCCAGGGATACGAACGCTGGTAGGAGGTCGACTAGGGCCTTGCTAGCCATTTTTTCAACTGCCAGGGCAAACCCCTGTAGCGTCTTCCCTGGCTGTTGTGACCTTGCCTTTAGCTGGCTGCGATACGCTGCGGCTAAGCGGTTGTTTCCAAAACGATTCTCCAGGGCCTCCCAGATTTCCTTGGGCGCCGCTGTTGTCTGTACCGCGTTCAGGACTTCCGCGGCCCGTCCCTGTAGGTTCTCTATTAACTGTGTGGCCTCCTCCTCTGGTGACCATTTGTTGTGCTTGGCCACTACGTCGAATTGGCGGCGGACGACTTCGAAAGTTGACACGCCGTCATATTTCGGAGGTTTGAGGCGCGCAGATGTTGTGTCGCGTCCCGGCGCGCCGGCCTTCAAATCCTTCAGCCTCCTGCCGACGACCTCTCCCACCATAGCTTTCAGGGACTTGACGCTGCTGTCGGCCTTTTCCTCCAGGTTGTTTACGCGGTTGGTAAGGTCTTCGACGTCTTCTACCATGGCGTTCAGGGACTTGGCGTTATTGTCAGTCTTTTCCTCTAAATCATTAAGGCGCTCATCTACTTGACCCATCCGCTTGCCCAGCTTCGCGACGTCATCCCTCACGCCGGCCAACTGTTCCTCAAATTTGGCGGCGAGAACCTCGTTCGCCACCTTCATTTTTGTGGCCAGGCTGTCGTTCACTGCTCTCATTTCTGTGGTTCATTCAGCCTTCATTGCAGTCAGATTGTGTTTTGCCGTCTCCAACTTTGCGGCCAGGTCGCTATTTGCCGCCTCCGTCTTCGCTGTTAATTCGTTCATCTACTCCAAAGTCTTTTCCAATGCCGATTCCATGGCCGTTATCCCACTTTCTGACACCAGTTGTGACTTTGTGGGTTCGTGAAATTAAGAGTCCAATTGCACAAACTCAAAATGTTCTGTATTTCCACAGAATTACAGTTGGAACAGTTGCCGATTACATAGAATTACGTAGCGTAGACAATTACAATTCACCAGTTCGTCTGTCACAGGTCCACTCTACACTCGCAATTACTCTACACAGTCTTCCAGTCCGTTCACTAGCATGGTGCTCCTCCAGCTGCTCGCCAAGAACTGACTTGCCAACTGCAGCCCCTTTTTATAGGAATATCACTGTTTCTGGAAGTCTCGCCGTTCAGTGAATCATCCTAAAGGTTCCAGAAGGCAGGGGGAGGGGAAAGTGTTGGCTAGTGATGTTTTTCCAACCATCCCCTCATTAGCGCTACAAGATAAATAGGTGGCGTTGCCGAATGCTTCCCGTCCCTCACTCAGCCGTCAGTTGGTCGTGCCTACCGATAATTGGGTGACAATATATATCTAAATACATACATACACAAATACATATCTACCTAAATACATACATACATAGATACAGGAATACATATCTACCTCTATACTTACATATATGCATACACATCTACCTATATATGTATATGAATACATATCTACCTAAATACATACATGAATACATATATACCTAAATACATAGATATATCAATACATTTTGACCTAAATATATACATGAGTACATATCTACCTAAATACATATATACATTCATATATATCTACCTAAATACATGCATATATATCTAACTAAATATATGCGTACGTGAATACATATGTATCTAAATACATACATGAATACACATCTACCTATATAAATACATGGATATATATCTACCTAAATACATATATAAATGAATACATATCACCCAAATACATAAATACATATATAACTGAATACATACGTCCATGAATACATATCTACCTAAATACACAAGTACATGTATACATATCTACCTAAATACATACATATATACAGATCTACTTAAATACATACGTACGTGAATACATATCTACATGAATACTTACACAAATGCATACATATCTACCTACCTACATGCATGCATATCTACCTATATACATACGTGAATACATATCTACATAAATACATAGATACATGAATACGTATCTACCTCTATACTTACATACATGCATATATATCTACCTATATACATACATGCATACATATCTACCTATATACATAAATGAATAAATATCTACCTAAATACATACATGAATACATATCTACCTATATATATGCATAAAAGAATACATATCTACCTAAATACATACATACATGAATACATATCTACCTAAATACATACATACATACAAGAATACATATCTACCTATATACATACAAGAATACATATCTACCTAAATACATACATACAAGAATACATATCTACCTAAATACATACATGACTACATATCTACCTATATACATATACACGTACTAAGTATGAATGTTGCTCTTAGAAGTGCAAAACGCTAGCAGTCTATATGCTTATTCACGATCGTCAACTTTTAACGGTTTAAGCCATCATGGCTTATTCCAGTCTCATATATTTTGAATTAAAATTGTTGTGTGCATCATTTTCTTAGTCTACCAGTATTTGTTATACCTAATGTTTGGTAATCTAAAACTAATTTTGAAATGGGGCTATCATTCTTTCTGTCGACATATTCTTTTCAGTTCTTTCCATTTTGTTTTATTGTACCTCTTAGCTTAAAAATATTAAATTTTTTTCGAATGTCCGCCATTCTTTGCTTATCATCAAGATTATATCTTTGCTACATTTCTTAAAAATTTCATTTTTGCTGTTTCAATTATTTGTTCTTCCATTTTTGTTAAAGTTCTAAATTCACTGCCATATCCTTATTTACTATCAATATGCTTATGTGCATAATAAAGTTTAAACAAAGTCGTTAAGGAATGGTGATTGCTAAAGTTACATGAACATTTTCTATGTCAGTTATTCAGTAAAGCTGGAAATAGTTTGTAAAAGTAGTTTGAATTGTATTAGATTATTTAAAACACTTAAATGATAATTTGCTGGATTGTCGTTTTCTGACAGTAGGTGTGTATGTTAATCATACACTGCTGTACATTTGATATTTTGTAAATATTCATTTTAGCATTACCCTTGAAAGTTTGTCTTTTAATAGAAGAAGGAATATTTAACTCCATGTAAAGTATAAATTACGAAGCTCACTTCCTCCAGTGTTATGGCGTATTGAACGAAGAGTGAAATGATGACTATAGAGTTTAGTTACCAGAAATGCATGTTGCAGGATAAGATGAGACCTCGACGCTTATGTTTGTAGAGGTTGTTTGCAATAATCGACTGAGATGTTGTTACAATATATATGTTGTGTTTGGTGCTTCACCCTTAACAAATGTGTCCAGCGCACCCTCCTCTTTGATCCGTCTCGTTATCATGAGCCAAGTCCGAGGACGCACTCCAAATGGTAATCCATCCCTCTCTCTCTCTATCTGCATCTCCGGGTCCAATTATTACCATTGTTATGCCTCAGACGGAGCCAACGAACGGTCCAATTAGAACAGCTTCCTCGAGACTAAAGAAGCCGACACCATCGGATATATAGCACCACGACGAGAGAGATGAACTCCAAGTACCCTTTGCTTCCCTCTCTTCGCTTCTGCTTTGCTTGTATGGCGTGTCAAAACTACAACTCACAATTACTGAAGAGTTAGGTTAGAGAGGATTAAGAGCTTTGCTTCGGAAGGGTGAAAGAAGGAAGGAAGGGGTTGGAAGAAGCGGCAGGGGTAGTATAAAGCGCATACCATGATAACCATGTTCCTATTGCTTCCCTTCGACAAGTAATTCTCATAATTAACTGGAGTTAACTAGCTCAGATTTACTTACACAAAAAGACTCAATTGTGCTCTATCGTCATGTATTGTGTTAACAATCATTTCCAATTGCCATTTTAGAAAGTTTGATATTTATTCTCTTAGATGGTTCATGCACTTTTCATAAACGACATTTTTGTACTCTACCTATATATCTATACCCATATTGGAACAACAATTGTCAGTTTTCATTATTTTGTCAACTATGTAAATGACAATTTCTTTTGTGTAAATGGGCCTCATGCGCGGAGTGTTAGACAAAACATTGTTGACTGAAGCTATCCGCTGCCAGTCCTGTCTCCTTGACACGCATTAATTAATCTTCTGAAATTGCAGTAATTTCTCTTTCACTTCTTCCACCATATGCTCGTTGTTCCTTTAGCCCTTTCCCTAATTATTTGCAACTATATAAAACACGCAGTTTGTAGTGTTTGCACACAACATCTTACCTTCAATTTTGCTTTATGGAAGATTTCACTTGATGATGGCATTAGTAACCAGATGTCAGCACAAGTGTATAGGGAGGAGTTAGGTTGATGTGTTGTTTTGGACGATATTGTGCAGCATGATGTAAACTAATTAAAGAGAAAGAATTATTTTTCTGTTATAGTTTTAGTTTAAGAGTTATTCACTTTTGAAATTAATATAACATTTTACAGAACTTTATTGTAATTTCTGTGGAGATAGTGTTTATCTTAAAGGTGTTTCTGCTCTCCCCCGACGATTTATTTTATCCTCATTTTGCTGTCAGTTTATATCTGTTTTGGTATTTCCGTTCGTGATCGTTCCACCCGTCACCAACTACATGGGCTGTCGTCTCTCATTGGTTAAGTTGAGATGGAAGTGGACTTCGCTCAGAGAGTAGCAGCTAGTTCAGCTTTGCTGCTATGTTAATTAAATCAGAAACTGGTCTATACAGTGTGCCCATGCCTGCTGATGGGAATGTTTGGTATTAAAGAAACACATTTTCAGGAGACACGATAATTTAAACTAAAATGCCGAGCGCAAATCGGGATATTATACAACATTTAATAAATATCGTGTAACAGTGCAGCGAGAACAAGCAACGCTATAATGTTAACGTACGAAAATGTTGATTGAATTTCGAACAATATCAACACTCGATACCTGATTCTCTAAATATGTAGCCCATTGATTCAGGCGTTAAATTAACTGATTATATATGAGAAGAGCTTGAATCATTTCGAATGGTCATAAGTAGATATGGACCCGATAAAGCATACTTTAGTTATGCAAATTCTTAAATCCCACGACTTTTCTTTCTAGAGAATCCTAGTATAATGATTAAAACGCGTGCAATAGATAACGCGGTAATTGCTCAGGTAGAGTGGTTCATCTGTGCCTTGTATAAAAGTAATCCAAAGCGATTGATCTAGTCAATTAATTTGAGAGTATTACATATTAATATTACATAACAAATTGTTTGATAGGTTTTTGGTTTCATACAAGTGATCAGGCTTTTTTGTCCCGAAATGTATTCTACTGATCAACAGCATACTCCGTTACATATTGTGTAATTTTACCTGATTTATTTTACAAATTTAATACTTTGTTTTATATGGATAATTGCTTATTTTACAAAATATTTAATACTAATACTGAGAGTATAAACTAATAAGGTCACTAATATTTATGTAGGGCAAATGAAGGAGAACGAGAGGACGCTGGTTTTTGGAAACTAAGAGACTTCATGATCAACGTCCCTCGTGTAGTAATATGGAGAACATTGAACATATTATATTTCAATATAAATGGACAGACAGAGAAAAGCATTTATGTAAAAGAGAAATGGTTTCAAGTTAGCTATGTTCGGCAACGAGGGAAAGATACACGGCCAACCTTTGGACAAACCATTGCAGTCATTAGTGAGTAGACTGTAATGTGTGTATGTGTGTGGGTGTGTGTGTGTGTGTGTGTGTTTAAATGTAAATAGGCAATGAGTCTGCTCTAAAGCGGTATCATATTCAAAATAATTTGCATACATACAACAATAACTAAAATGAAATACATTTTGTTCTACAAAGAGTTCTGTCTTACAAAATTATCTTTTTACAAACTAAACCTGAGATTGTATTAATAGTTTAGTGCAAAGTTAGTTTAGGTAACAGTGATTAGATATATAGTTGCACAAACTTTGTTTTGTGTGACTGTCGGTAACCTCTTAATGTTCTGCCACTACTACAATCTTATTGGTCTAGGTCTACTAATTCTTGTCAAATAGCATCAAGAAACCAATATCTATTTTCTAAACTATTTATTGTATTTGCAGCTGACATTTAGTAACTTAAGTGTGGATGTTGCATTGGTGCTGCATGTATCAGTCAGCTGAGCATGTGTGCCTGACGTCGCGGACAAGAAAACAAGAAGCACAGTATCTCCCCCCCCCCTTCCGCACTCCGTCATTTCTCATTTTCGCTAATGTAAGTCTAAATGAATGAAAGTAATACAGATAAGCATTTTAGTATCTTTAAAGCCCACTTTTCCGTAATGTTTTTCAGAAGTTTTATGTGGATAATCTGTTACGTTTGTTGGATGTAGAAATTAAATTAACAATACCAATGATGATGGTGGTAATAACAAGAATAACAATAATAAAAATGCAGGCTGTGCTGGAGATGGCAGGGAACACTGTGTTGTTACATATCTTCTGTATCTGCCAATGTTCATCCCTATTGTCTATGTGTGAAGCATCACAATGTCATAATATTTATTTTCAGCGATTTCAGTGGAAATAGTTATTTGTGAATATCATCTCGTTTGCTACCAGTCGAGCAACAATTTTGTGAACTAAATATCTACCTTTCCTTATACACCCATTTTTAATTGTTCCTCTTGAAAAGGTACCTCAAAACATTTTGGATAAAACGACAAGCCGCACACCTGTTCTCCAAAATCTTCGATAGTTGAAGGACTTCGGGTTATTTAAATGCCAATGGGAAAGTAGATGAACGTGTGCAGGTCCGAGGCAATCCTGGTTAGGTAAACCTGTGATCAGAGTGAAAAACCGTTGGGAGATGTAGTCTCGTGCACAAGGGGAATTGTGCGTTACAGCAGGTTCTTGTGAATATTGAAACAAACGCAAGGACGCCCAAAGAATGGAAGGATACACAGCCAATCCTATGGGGCCCATCTTGTTTCTGCTGAACATGGGCCCTTAATTTGGATTTGGAAGTACTATAGCCGTTAAAACCTCATTATACTTTGAGCAACTATTTACATACCTAATGCACCTCCCAATCGCGTCTGTGTATGTTACGCCATTTTGCTGCTGCTAGGGTTGTACAAAGCGTTTTTACTGCACTAAACAGGATTTTAAATTTCTACAAACAATACCTTTAATTCTACCATCGCAAGAAGTCACAATATGTTTAACGTTAGCATTTTCCTTTACTTTCTGTGCGAGCTGTTTATCCACACTCTCCCCATTACCTTGGCAATTGAAATTTATAGTCAGCTTTTCTAGTAACATTTTCTCAAAAGTGTTGTAGTTGTCTGGGCGAGTTATATATAAAATTCCCTTTAAAGTGCTAGTCTGGGTTTTGTTTGCATTTTCTATTGTGAACGATATTACCTTATGGTCAGAGCAGCTTTCTTCTTCTCCATCGGTCCATTCTCTTACATCTCTAAGACAGTCAAACCCACCCAGCTCCTTCCAGTTGGAGGTTCAAAAGTTGGCAAGCAATTATTTTCATTCACAATATATAAATTTTGTGTTGTAATGAATTCTTCAAGTATTTTGCCTCGCTGATTAGTTATTATATCATACCATAGTTTCTGGCGTTACTATCTGCTAATATCATCAGACTCTTTCCATTAAAATGCTGGATAATATTTTCAATTTTTTAATGTCATCTTCTATGTTCAAGAGCCCATGGAAGTACATACAAGCAGCATAGGTAACTACACAATCGTTGTCTGAATGTTGCGTCAATATTTTTGTTGCTCCCCTGCCCCTAGTATCACCTAATGGTACTCCTGCTGGTTTGTTGTTAATCAAGTAGGGCTCCTGAAGGAATGCTAGATCTATAGCTTTTTCATTCACAACTTGCACTAAATTATCAGTCGCAATCCTTGAGTGTTTCAAATTTAGGTAATAGTCTGTATTGTCTTTTAGCCGCCTGAGGAGAATTTGTATCTAGTGCAGTGTGATTTTCTGTCAATTTGCTGTCTTTATTATGTAACACAGTTAATGCGTGTATATGCAGCTTTGTTATGCAACGTCAGGTGCGGAATTACACGCTATTTTAAGGTATTGTGCCTTTTATACATAATTCGTATTAAACAAGGACAAACCAACTATTAAGTGCTTTTCTTTTGTCCTACTGTAAGAGTTTTAAAACGTTTAAAAACCATCGTCTGGGCCGGTTTTGAACCCACGACCTTGGGCTAGGCAGCACCTAACCCATTAGCCACCCAGACCGACATTTTGGAAGCGGATGCTGTGGTACAGTAACGGTATTTGAAATCATTAGAACTTTAATCCCTTCCGAGACGAGGACAATAATCTTGACTCAAAACAAAACCTTACTTTTTTCCTTTTGTGACTTGTGCGACGATACAAAGGCCTTTGTAATCGGGAAAAAATCAAAAGGAGAATCTAATGAATTTATAAAATACACAAAGTATAAAATCATTTTAATCTTTTATCAAATGCTTCCCTTCTTACAGCTGAAGTAACTTCAGGAACTAAATTCTATACTTTTTACTATCATAAAAACAAACTTTAGGCTGAATTCCGTTGTTGAACTTCTGCAGCTCTGCATTTTAGGCTGTTAAAGCCTCCACAGCATTCTCTGTTGTAATTTAATCCCATATATTAAAGATAATTATTCTGGGATTCCTTTTCTTCGAAACGGTAGCCTCAAGTTCCTCTCCACAATTATCATGAATATTGGCACAAATAGTGTTGGCTTCAGCTTTTTTGTCGGATCCTCAGTGCCTTTAGAGACTGGATACCAGCCTTCATCTCGACGGGATTAACCTTAGTTTTCAACAGCACACTTTGATTATTATCGCTCCGACAAAGCAGTTTAAGTGTCACCGCATAACTCCACCCCTGCCAACACTTAACTCTGCCTCACAATTCTTCACTTCAATTTGTAAACTTTTAGTTTCTACTATATCCTTCATCTTAGCAAAAAGTTTCTGTAAACTACATACAGATTTCACAATATCCTCTCAAAATTTTACTGGCTTCCGTCTAAATGCACTTTCATTACCCTCACTGATTTCTTCCACCATCTTGAATTCTCTTGATGACTTCTCGTTGTTAATCTAGCAAAATTTATTCTTTGTTATTGCGTTACTCCTTTGTTTCTATGTTACTGTTATTCCTTAACCTTATTTTGAAACTAAAACTTTCTATATTTTACCTCGTGGCACCCCCCCTCACTTCACTAACATGTATGCCTTCTCACATTGATCCCACCTTCACTCGTTGAATGAATCCTCAAAATGAATCGTCCTCTGAAACTTTTACGTTTGTGGGCTGACAGAAAGTTGCTGTAAGATATGGGTATCCTCCAAAGGGTCAAGGGTTCCACGAGACGTTCATTGCTTAGCCATTGCTGTACTAAAACCCAAATACAACTTTCATATTTGAACTGACACAACAACTAGAATTGCATTCCCATTAAAGCGCTATTAAAGGAACCAGATTTATGACCGATTAAGTACTTTCTCCTGATTTTAAATTCTGTTGAAAATATTACTTTATTGCTCATATTTAATACTGTGACACATTTAAAATGAAGTAAAATGTCTGAAACCTTGGAACACATTAAACACTTTTGATTCCCTTTCTCACTTTTTATATAGGAAATATTTTGTTTTTATCCTTTACCTTGGGCTTTCACATAATTAGAAACGTGAGCACCTTGGTTCAAATACAGACCTTATGATTTAGGCAAAGTACTTAGATTTGGAAACAAAAAAGTGTTTGAGAACGCTGCAATGGATTTAACACATGAGCCAATAATAATCAGAAATCTACCACTTGACGTTAAATGCAAAAAAAAAAAAAAAAAAAAAAAAAAAAAAAAGTTCGAGATGTAATTTTAGCTAAAGTCAACAAAGATATGTTTCACTTGTAAATTCCTAGTAACCCAAAGCCAAATCAAAAGAAATAGAAATGTGACTAGACATTGGGCGTCTAGAAGCCGAGAGAAATGCTTTTGACCGGGTTCGATCCCAGGCGACCACATGCAACGTTTGTGATGGACAAGACGGCACAGGGGAAGGTTTTCTCCGAAATGTCCGGTTTGCCCCGCCATCATTATCATCTTTCATTTCATCCATTCTGTCATCTACTTGTTTCGCTCTCATACCGGGCAATGGGCTGATCACCCATCCTGGGCACTATCTGATCTTCACATCCAACACATAAAGACATAAGGGATAAAGGAAGAAGAGAGAAGGTGCTCATGATGTACACTGATGTTAAAACTCCAGCTTTTGAACGAACATACCTACGAATTATAAATGGAACGTTGCCTAACGTGTTCCGCCACTCGGCTAACAAATACTTTGCTGTACACATTCCTAAGAGGAAGCTTATCAAACTAGAAAATGATAAAACAAATACAAATAATAAACACGATAAAGTAAATTGTGTAAATGTTTAATCTAATATCACAATATTACGTTGATAACACTGCGACTAAATATCGGAGAAAGCTAATCAACATTCTACCACAGAGAGTAGGAAAACACAGGGGTAAAGAAAAGCAGTGACTAGAGCAAGTGAAATGTAGGTAATAGCAAAATGAAATGGGAGTTAGAGACAAATACACAGACGATTATGCTTTCATATACAGTCAGCCGATCGGTCGGTCAGTCAGTCAGTCACACAGTCAGTCAGTAAGCCAGACAGTCAGTCAGTTAGTTAGTCAGTCAGTTAGAGTCAGTCGGCAAGTCGGTCGGTCGGTTAGTCAGTCAATCAGTCAGTCAGTCAGTCAGTACGTCAGTCAGTCAATCAGTCAGTCAGTCGGTCAGTCAGTCAGTCGGCCAGTCGGTCAGTCAGTCAGTCGGTCAGTCGGTCGGTCGGTTGACCGATCGTACGGTCGGTCGGTCGGTCGGTCGGTCAGTCTCAGTCACAAAGTCAGTCATTCATTCAGTCCGTCAGTCAGTCAGTCAGTCAGACAGTCAGTCAGTCAGTCAGTCAGAGAGTCAGTCAGTCAGTTAGTCAGTCGGCCAGTCGTTCGGTCGGTTAGTCAGTCAATCAGTCAGTCAGTAAGTACGTCAGTCAGTCAATCAGTCAGTCAGGCAGTCAGTCAGTCGGCCAGCCGGTCGGTCGGTCAGTCAGTCAATCAGTCAGTCCGTCAGTCCGTCGGTCGGTCAATCAGTCTATCAGTCAGTCCGTCGATCGGTCAGTAAATCAGTCAGTCCGTCAGTCAGTCTGTCGGGCAATCAGTAAATCAGTCAGTCAGTCGGTCAGTCAGTCAGTCAGTCAGGCAGTCGGTCAGTCAGTCAGGCGGTCGGTCAGTCAATCAAACAAACAGTCAGTCGGTCGGTGGGTCGGTCGGCTGGTCAGCCAGCCTATCAGTCAGTCAGTCAGTCCATCAGTCAGTCAGGCAAACGATCGGTCGGTCAGCCAGTCAATCAGTCATTCCGTCAGTCAGTCGATCGGTCGGTGGCTCAGTCAGTCAATCAGTCAGTCAGCCAGTCAGTCAGTCAGTTGGTCGATCGGTCGGTCGGTCGGTCAGTCAATCAGTCAGTCGGTCGATCGATCGGTCAGTCGATCGGCCAGTCAATCAGTCAGTCAGTCAGTCGGTTGGTCGGTCAGTCAATCAGTTAGGCAGTCAGTCCGTCAGTCGGTCGATAGGTCAGCCGATCGGCCAGTCAATCAGTCAGTCAGTCAGTCGGTCGATCGGTCAGTCGATCGGTCGGTCAATCGATCAGTCAATCAGTCAGTCAGTCGGTTGGTCGGTCGGTCAGTTAGTCAGTCAATCCATCAGTCAGTCCGTCAGTCGGTCCATCGGTCGGTCGGGCAGTCAATCAGTCAATCAGTCAGCCCCTCAGTCAGTCAGTCGGTTGGCCGGTCGGTCAGTCAATCAGTCTGTCTGTCCGTCAGTCTGTCGGTTAGTCGGTTGGTTGGTCGGTCAGTGAGTCAGTCGGTCAGTGAGTCAGTCAGTCAGCCAGTCGGCCAGTCGTTCGGTGAGTCAGTCAGTCTGTCCGTCAGTCGGTCGGTTAGTCGGTTGGTTGGTCGGTCAGTCGGTTGGTTGGTCGGTCAGTGAGTCAGTCGGTCAGTGAGTCAGTCAGTCAGTCGGTCGGTTGGTCGGTCGGTTGGTCGGTCGGTCGGTCGGTTGGTCGGTCGGTCGGTTGGTCGGTCGGTCATTTGGTCGGTCAGTCAGTCCGTCAGTCGGTCGGTCGGTCGGTCGTTACATCAGTCGGTCAGTGAGTCAGTCGGTCAGTGAGCCAGTCTGTCGGTCGGTTGGTCGGTCAGTCAGTCAGTCGGTCGATCGGTCGCTCGGTCAGTCAGTCCGTTAGTCAGACAGTCAGTTGGTCGGTCGGTCAGTCGGTCAATCAGTCAGTCAGTGGATCGGTCAATCAGTCGGTCAGTCAATCAGTCAATCAAACAGTCAGTCAGTTGGTCGATCGATGGGTCAGCCGATCGGCCAGTCAATCAGTCAGTCAGTCAGCCGGTCGGTCAGTCAATCAGTTAGGCAGTCAGTCCGTCATTCGGTCGATCGGTCAGCCGCTCGGCCAGTCAATCAGTCAGCCAGTCAGTCGGTTGGTCGGTCGGTCAGTTAGTCAGTCAATCCGTCAGTCAG
>JAUKNK010000340.1:22500-130000 GCA_030765055.1 Mantis religiosa | reverse complement strand
TTGAACAAAGTAACAATTTATAGCGTTTGCACCTTTTCTAACAAATTGCGAACGTATTTATTGTGTTTCTAGACATTGTTATTCCAAATGGCATCCACAGGTGGTGGTGAAAAGTGTCTACCAACCGTGGATATTCAGTATTGCTATTCACTACCTCCAAAGGTATCCTTGGTTACTTCCACACGAATCTTATGAGTTTGACAATATCCCAGAGTAACGAGCTCACAAAGAAATATTTATGTAATGAGCCTTTACTTAAGGTCTATAGTCTCCAGCTGCGTGTGAGGGAAACCTGACGGACCTTCTCTTGCAAAGATTATATCGAATTTGTTTTTGCTACAGTAATGACAGTTTAATCCGCTTTATGTTTTATCACCGACATGTAGGTATACCTAATGTGATAGTTATATTTGTATCACATTAGCAGCTATGTTTCGTTTTTAATAAAAAGGGTTACATTCTTCAAGCTGATATGCTGACTATATATATCATGTATTATCAGGGTTTTAACTTTTGCTTTAGAACTTCTAAATGCTGGAGCCATAAATTTTGTTCATTTATTTCAGCTACATCTAGAGAGGATTGCAGGTAATACCTTTAAGAACCAGTCTAATACTGCGCGGGTCCCAAAATCGGCCCTTCTTCAAAATATAGGATTGCTCAACCCAAGATGTGTTTACTAATCCATAACTTACTCATCCCAGTGACAGTAACTTTAGTATCTCTAACAGTAACAACCAACTACTCATACTTATTTTATTAGCGTGGAGTCTCAAATAAATAAGGAATATACTAAAATTAATTATGCAGAGAGGCACTCACATCATCTGTCCTTTACTTTAGGTATAAAATACAACCACATTTCAGATGGTAGGGCAGAAAATGTACAATCCCTCATGGACTAGGGTTGCTTCTCTAAGGGGCAGCCATTCATTTTTCGTGTTGCAATCCTTGTCTTACTTTGTAGTTTTGGCATACTGATTTGAGCTTCCTGTCACTAACAAACGGCAGTTTATGTCATTAAAAATACATCGCATTTAATTACAGAAACACAAACCAAACAATAATGACAAATTTTCTAAAATTACAAAGAAATACTAATAAATGCATCAGATTCTGAATCGATTATTATAATTTTATTCTTTTCTTAAATTAATTGTTTCTGCTGCTCTACTAGGGCTGCTGAAAGAGCTGCCTTAGCGCCAAGTGTGTCTAAAATATTTAAACATTACATAGAATTACAACAAGCTATTTAAAACCAAGTTACGTATATGTACACATATTAATATTAGCTCGACGTTGAATACGCAAGTTTAAGAAAATTGATGAGATAATCTATAGAAATTGTTCAAAATGTATGTCTATCATACTGATTTTGAAGAATGTGAAAATAGAATTAAGAAAATTATTTCTGAAGGAGGTTTAAAAACGCAGCGTTCTGAGTTTGTTAGATGTTAATTGCAATGACAACGTGAGTTTGCCCATATTTATACGAAAACAGGGGGAAATAGCTTTATGTTGGGGGCTGTACGCCCTGAAAATAGGCAATCCTCTACCCCCGGGCTACCGTATCCTGAAGTATAGCTGATAAGAAAACAGGCAAGAATCAGAAGTAAATATTGTCCCTGTTGAAGCAGGAAGCGTCTGCCACTTGAAGAAGTTGGCCCGTGCTAGAGATGTCAGTTGTTGGCTTGTGCATTTGATGCGAGGGGAAACAGCCATGATGCATTGTTCATGCGTCGTCTTTTGTTGCCGCGAATGTGACCTCCTGCTTCCGGTGCATAGTGCTTGTCACAAAGCCGATGGCTCCACCTTTTCTATACGACATTATTAAAAATACATCTGAAGGCAGCAGGCACGGAAGTCCATGTCCTGGCTTACCAACGGCAGTTAGTTTCTTGTCTAACACCTTCACCTCTCACATTACATTTTATACCTACATCTTTCTTTTAGAATGTCACATCGTTCACTTCTGTTATTATAAAAAGTTGTCCATTAATTATTCATTACTACTGCTTTCTAATTTATCTGAATTTTTATTTGTGAGAAAGAAATAGAAACGGGAAGCAAAGAAACCCTAAGGAAAACTTTTGTGTAAGAAGCAAAGAGTATGTTAATGTCCTCTTAAGGCCTCCAGGTTATATATGCAGCGAAAACATCATTTAATTGATTAATCATGATAAAATGTAAATAATATTCTTGATAAACCGATTATTGCTATTAATAGGCTTACCAAAATTAGCTGATAGGCCATTTCTATAAAATTCTTACTATATTCAATAAGTATTTAAGTTTTACTTTATGCATATCTTTCGTAAAATACACTAAAACAAACGCTTTTCCTGAAACCAACATATTCTTTTTAATCAATGTTTCTTGTAGGAGTTGTGTACCAATTTGATGCTGCCATTACATCTTGGTCGTCGTCGTCGTCACTTTGGTATTACCTAAGCAATTCTATCTACATAATGCAAACACTGTAAGTTCTAATGTATTACCTTGATAGCATAGTTTGCTTCAATGTATTGCCTTGTGTTGAGACAAACAAAAGATAACTATATAGAATAAAAAGAAGTATTTCAGAAAGTGGAGTGCCATTGTTACTAAAATTAGGCAAGTGAGTCAACCTTATATATACTTTTCTCCACAACTTCAGCCACAGAACTGACGATAGGGGAGAAGTCCCAAGAAACTAGTCTTATAAAAAACTTGTAAGTAGATAAAAGTATGTACAAGGTACACTCACTTGCCTAATTTTAGTAAAAGATAACTACCTAGCCTCTAATTGCAGCGGTCTCCTTTTGGTGATGGAGTTAACTCGTATACGCTGGGTTGCTGGTACTTTGGAGTTTCTTTAATCGTTGCTTCACACACATATTCACACTTTCAGATTGTGGTGAAGGTAGGGAATCATCTTAGTTGAAGAAAAATCCCCACCCCTACCCGGGAATTGCACCTGGGACTCCGCGCATGACAAAGAAGGGATATTTCTCACTTCGATACAGTTTTCTTGTGCAGTGAAATGCTCCTTATAACTAATTGAACATTTCAAGGTGAATAAGACATATTTTAAATACCGAATTCAAATCCGGAAATCTAAACACATCCCCTATTACGTATTAGTACTGCCGCCGCAACCACCAACAGCACCACCATCTCACCTACCACTACCACTAGCACAAGCAGTCATCACCACTATCACCACCATTACCACCATCAACACCACCACAGCCAACACCACCATCTCCCCAAGGGGCTTACGTCATGTAAGCTCGGGTTTGGTCCACTTGGGGTTTTAGAGCTGGTACCCCCTGTACGTTCCCTCACTTCCTGAGCGATATCCACGTTCCTGTACTTTTCTCCCTCATTTTCTCTTCTTTCCTCTCGCTGTCTTGAGTTGATATGCTACGATTCCTCTCTGTTTCATTAAGGACACTGTATCTAAGAATAATATGTTACCGGACAAGGTCTTCGGAACCCCAGAACCAGTCGGTGTTGGTAGTGGTTAGGCAGGCTCCACCCAACCGTCCGCAAGCGACTGTGTTTCCCCAGGCTGAGGTATTTGTATCTGTTACTGGAAATCAGGATAATACTTCATCGACCCAAGCGAGTTATCCTAGAGAGCCGTGTGGTAGCCCTCCTGACAATGTTACCATCCCATCGCCCCTTGTACGCCACTACACGGTTGCACATGTTTCTATGAATACCTCGGAAACAACCTCTTCGTCTCCACGTGTAAGCCTTAAGAGAGGATGGTTCGAGCCCGCAACCGAGCATGTGACTACGCAACCAAAGCTATTATCTGCACTTTCGATGGTGGCAATTGGTCTCATAGACCTAAGCAAAGTTCATGCAAACACCAAACGGGAAATCAAAACTAATCTGAAAGTTCTCAAAGGCATTTCAGAGATGTTGACCGGTTGGCTTAATCAGGAATCGTCGGCACCTCTGAAGTTGAGGTTGAAGGTTGACCCACCGACCTGTTGCTGTGCCGGCTCCCAAGCAGATCCTCTGGAATCTGTGGATTCTCTTGTGCCTCCGTAAATACAAGTGATGGCGGATATTCAAGTCGATCGGGGGGGGGGGGGCAGCACAAACATTGGGCTGCTCCCACCACTACTAGAGGAACTCTGGCCTGCCAAGGCGTTTGCAGCATTGAATATTGAATGCGGCAATTCACTACTGGATGCTAAGGACGGTGACTTGGCCATTATCACCGCCGATAAGGCTATGAGTTCCGGCGTTGAAAGGCTATTCAAGGACTGATACCCGGAGCTTTTGAGACCTGTTGAGTTGAATACCTAGCGTGCAGGGGTAACGTACTTGGTGTACCGTACAGGAATCCCCGTAGATGGAGGTTTCAGGACGGTACAACATTTCATTTATAAGCTCACAGCTTCACAGCTTGTAGAACCCAGTGATGCCCTCAGCCTCATGGTCGACAAGCTGACACACTTTAGAGACGTGGCTTGAAAACAGGAGAGCTGGAAGCTTCGTCTCTGGTTTCAGGCCGGATACGACCTTCTATGAACACGCAAGATTCGGGAACATGTGCTTCTAAACAGTTCATTTGCAATGCTCCCCGCAAACCCAACAGCAGGCCTAGCCATAGCCATTCTCAGTACGTCAGCACGCGGGAGCTATCATTGTATCATCAGGACAGCGGACCTACGCCGACCTGTTGAACGAAGTTAAACAGCAGGTGAGTCTGGTTGAACTTGGGATGGAGGTACAACACATCAAGAATTTCGGCATGGCGAGATGCTCGTGACTCTCAAAGGAGGGAACGAACATGCTGAGTCCCTACGAACTGCTATGGTGGACTAAGTACCGAACAAGGTGGAAAGTTGTTCGAAGCGCAAAAACAGCGGTTTCATATCCCTGGAATTGATGGAATAATTACTTCCTCGAGGTACAAGAGGCACCTTCTCGGGCCCTAGCAGTGAATAACAAGGAAACTAAGATAAAATCTATGCTACCTACTTCGTCCAACGGACAAATTACCACCGTAGCCGTCGGCACTGATGAAAAACGTTTGTTCCTCTCATGGGGAGATATTCGTATTAGATGGTGTCCCTGTAAAACATATAAATGTGTTCCCATACCCCACTACCTTCACTGCCAGAAGTTCGGCTACAGAACCAATGCCTGCTCTGGTTCTTCTCGGGGAAGTCTTTGCTGTGTAGAAAAGAAGGTCATCTGGCCGTGGACTGTGTGAATGAATCTTCCTGTGTATCTTGTGCTCGTCGGGGTCAGAGAATGCTTCCTCAAAATAGTACCAACTACAGGAAGCTGGTCAACGATGAACGCTTCCTGAGGTTCAAGGGCGACGATGGAAAGTTCCCCTAGGCAGAATGGTCTGGCATCACAGCCAAGTGCCGTAGCTGAGCGTTCGTTTATCTGTGCACTTCAGGGTAACATCGACAGAGGTAGCGAAGCCATGGATCTCATGAAACAGTTGGCCATGGAACAGGTTGTGAACCTCGTCATCATGGCAGAACCCATTAAACCCAAAGTCGTACAGGAGTAGTAACACATAGACCGTAAACTGGACGCCGCTATTAGAGTCTATAATAATGACATTGTGGTACAGGGCACCGATTACGGTGAGAGCTTTGTGTGACTCCAGCTGCCGTCTTTGGTTGTTTTAGGCCGCTATATACCTCCCAACGTGGACCTGCTGAGGTTACATACGTACCCAAATCGGCTACGGCTGGTCATGGGGAGTCATGCTAAGAACATTGTAGTTGGAGGGGAATTCAATGGTAAGTGACACTAATGGTCCCCTCCAGTGAAGGATGCTAGGGGAGGGGCCTCAGCCGAGTGTTGCACTGAAGAACACCTCATAGTTAATAATCATTGAGGGGCCCGTACGTTTGTGCGGTGCAATAGTATATTATATGTCGACAACACCTTTAGCACCCGTACTATTTCTGAACGAGTACTACACTTGACAGTACTGGAAGCGGAGATCCTAAGTGACCACCAACACATAAAATTTGACATTGAGGTCGGTGCCCGTCCTTCTGAAGGTTCGGCCGCCTTTCCCGTTGCCCAGTTTGGAATTTATCCCCGGTAGCACTTCCCACGTTAATTGCGGAACTGGATCACCTGGAAGAAGGGCTATAAGATTGCCACCAAAACCTTTTGCTTCCTGTCTGCTTCCTTGAATGACCATCAGCTAGAGATTGCACGGACCGTATTTCCAGCCCATGCACCTATCTACTGGGCTAAACACGCAGTGCCGAAGGAGGCACTGGAATGAGGAATATGGCTGCTCAGCAAACTACACCTAGGTAGCATCCTGTATAGCACATGTTCACCAATAGTTGGAGCTCTTATACCTCCTTGACTCGGATTACTATGCACCTGAAATAGAATTATAAAGCCCTCCACCTGGTACTCACCCGCCAGTATGGGGGGACTAAAATGGGATAGACTGGGAGACATTTCTAACCAAACAATTACAAATAGCAATACAGGCAACCCAGGCTGTGACTGAGAGCTCGCACCCTCCAAAGTGAAACTATACATTTATATAATGGATCTGCTAACCTTAGTGCTTAGAAGAAATTTCAAACAACGCATCGGAAACTCCTACACAAAGTTAACAAGGCCTTTGTTACCAGACAAATTAAAATAGGAATTAATGAAATATTGCAGAAGCATTAAGAACAAACCTTGGAGTACACGTAGTCGGGCTCTTGACAAATTTGTCAGATTACTGAGCGGCTAATTAAATTATCCCAGCTATGCAACAGCCAACGCTATGAGCACATTTGAGGACGTAGCCAACTTCTTTCGGACGCAATAGAAGAAGCGCCTGACCTAACTTGGCATCAGACGATCAAGAATACACCAAGCAGTTCGAGCATAGCTTAGCCAACGTCATCCTCACTGCAACACATTGCCATGTGAGAGGGAATAACAAAATTAAATGGACAATTAAGCAACGGAAATCTTAGACAGATCCAGGCTTGGCACAAGTGCAAAGTTGGTGCTGCAATAACTTAATGAACTGGTACTAAAAGCGATGGCAAGCATAAGTAACTTCTGGCTACTACACGATTATCTTCCCATGTGAAGGAAACACGCGAATGTCCTAAAGCTTCTGAATCAGGAAAAGATTTCAAAGATCAGAAGAACTCAATACCAAAAAGCCTTCTTAATTCCGACACCAGGGAAGTTGAGAAGCTGATACCAAAGCGATTGTGACACATAAACGAACGAAAAATATCAATTAATCAAGTGTTGGAGTTCAGGGCAATTCGTTACACAACTCCACAATTCATCCACGTTGAGCAAAACGTAACGGAGGGCTCATCCCGCTTCGTAGCGTAGCTGGTAGTCTGCCTCACTTTGAAGAGGTCCCGAGTTCGAATCTCGGTCAGGGTGAGCTATCTGCATAAGGGGTTTTCCGGAATTTTTTCTTACCCCGAAAGTTGAATGTCGGATAACCTATGTTCCCTGAACTCAATTGCAGGTTATTTCACCCACTTCATTCGTCGTGCTATATGACTTAATGTTGAAGAACGTTAACTAGGACAAAAATGGGTCGTATCACCTAGGCCTTCTGTACAACCTGAAGTAACTGAGTTTCGCCAACATACTAATGAAGCTAGTGACCCATTACCTCAATGGGAGACATTGAACCACTGTGGATCACCAGGAAGCCCAAAGTGTGCGGGAGTGCTACAGAAATGTGTTCAGGGACAGGTTATATTTAACTTATATGTAACCTACATTCCCAAAAAACTAGACAGGAAAAGTCTATACGTATACACGCATGACACTGTTATAATCTTCCAAAAGTGGAAGCCGCAAGTGGCAGTGAAAGGACCACAGAATTCACTGAAGGAAATGCAGCCTTGGCTGGCGAAATGGGGAATCGAGGTGAACACAGCAAAATCATTTCCCCAGGAAACGTCACGCCGCGTCTAACTTAAACCATTGAAATTACTTGAGGAGATTATATATGAGAATAAGGGTAACGCGAGATAGCAAACTAATGTACGTCGAACATCTGAATAACATCAAAGGAAAAACGAACTACTGGCTCCGACACACCAATGAGCAATAAGCTGGGTCTCACATTTTACAGAACATTAATCAGACCAGTAAAGACTACGTAGTACCCTCCTGAGGGCACTACACGAAATCACATATAGTATCTTTTAAAACGTTACAAAGAAAAATTTGGATAATAATTATAGCCATAAAATTGTGACTTTGTGGGTTCGTAGACTTAATAGTCCAATTTGCCGAAATTCTAAATCTTCTTTATTTCCGTCGAAATACACTGTTCAATTCTCACGTAACAACATTACATCACCAATACAACACAATCTACAGCAACAAGGTTGATGACAATAACAAACAACATCAGCTCTCGTTACAACAACATTCTTGTTACACAACTACATCTCCCTGAGCTGTTCTCTCTGCTTACTCACTCTGTTTACCATTACTCGTTTTGCGAGCCATTACGTCCTTAAATACCTAATTCGTAATTCTAGATTGTTCTAAAATAAACCAGAACCCGAACAATCTCTATCAGTCCATAGCTTTCCGGAAGAAGAAAGAAACCAAATATTCTATCACATTCCAGAAGCGTAACATAATCTATGCTCGCAAGCCCTTTACCACAGTTATCTTTTGCTTGCCGGCGCTTGTTTACAATAGCCGCACTATCATTAACTGCTTAGCAAGGCTCATTACTACCATGAAACTTTATCCGCTGACTGTTCCCTTATTTGCGCCGAAACTCTTATGCCTGTTGCCGTGACACTGCTCCCTCCTCAAAGCTGGTCGTCCCGAACAGCACCATCGCAGCGAGCCAGACGATCCAGGTGTACCACTAACTCGGGGCACCTTCTGGATGCGGTAGACTACGTCGTTAATCCTCTTCACCACCCGGTACGGTCCTTGCCATGGTTGCGGTAACTTCGGGCATCGTCCCTTGGTCCGGGTAGGGCGGTACAATCAGACTAGGTCACCCTGCTGGAACCCTTGGCTGTTGGATTGCCTGTGTGTCGGGTCTTCATTCGGTCACTCGACTTCTAGACGTTCCGACGAACCATCTCATGAATGTCGTGCAGATGGTCCACCAGGTTCTCCACATACTCGGCTGCTGGCTGTTTTGCGAGCGGCGGGCTTCCAAAAGCCAGATCACATGGGAGGCGAAACTCTCGGCCGAACATTAAGCTGGCTGGCATCATCCCAGTGGTGTCGTGTGTTGACGAACGGTAGACCAGCAGGAATAGTAGCACCTTGACGTCTGAGCCACGTTGATGGTTGGCCACGACCTTCCTCAGGTGCTCTTTTAAGGTCTTGATGTATCTTTCCACCATGCCGTCTAACTCTGGATGTGGGGTGTGGTGCGGGACTTGTTCACCCCAAGCATTTCTAGTGCCTCCTTCAGCAGGTTGGAGTCCAAATTGGTGCCCCGATCGCTGTGGAGCTCTAACGGCACCCCAAATCGGCAGAACACTTGCTCCACAAGGCAGTCTGTGATTGTCCTTGCCTCTTGGTTCGGAATGGAATACACCTCTGACCACTTGGTGAAGTACTGCACGACCACCATCAGGTACTTTTTGCCTCGGTCAAACATTGGGAATGGTCCGGTGTGCTCCTGAAGTACCGGCGTGCACTTCCTCCAAGACTTCCGGTACCTTACTTCGGGGAAGTACTAACTTCTTCCTCGGCGTATTCCCATCAGGTGATTCCCATACCCGGAACAGCATGACCTCTCTTGCCTTCAGTCAGTCCTATTGGGCCCAATACGACTTGTAGGTGGCGCTACTCGGCTGCTATAATATCTGACTGATACAATAACAGGCAGTACATCCAAAATATCAATGCAGGATTTTCTTGTAAAGCGAGAGTACGACATGTGAAGTATGTTAAGTGTAAGAAAAGCAACACCTCTACACGGTGCTGTTGTTGTAATATCTGACTGATGCAATAACATGCAGAACATCCAAAATATCAATGCAGGCTTTTCCTGTAACGGCAGAGTACGACATGTGATGTATGCTAAGTGTAAAGAAAAGCCACACTACTACATAATGCTGTTGTTGTAATATCTGACTGATGCTATAACACGCAGTACATCCAAAATATCAATGCAGGTTTTTCTTGTAACGGGAGAGTACGAAATGTGAATAATGCTAAGTGTAAAGAAAAGCAACACTAGTAAATAATGCTGCTGTTGTAATATCTGACTGATGCAATAACATGCAGTACATTCAAACAATCAATGTAGACTTTTCGTGTAACGGAGAGTACAAGATGTGAAGTATGTTAAGTGTAAAGAAAAGCAACACTACTACATAATGCTATTGTTGAAATATCTGAATGATGCAATAACACGCAGTACATTCAAAATATCAATGTAGGCTTTTCTTGTAACGGGAGAGTACGACATGTGAAGTATGTTAAGTGTAAAGAAAAGCAACATTACTACATAATGCTGTTGCTGTAATATCTGACTGATGCAATAACACGCAGTACATCCAAAATAACAATGTAGGCTTTTCTTGTAACGGCAGAGTACGACATGTGAAGTATGTTAAGTGTAAAGAAAAGCCACACTACTAAATGGCGCCGTTGTAATATCTGACTGATGCAATAACATGCAGTACATCCAAAATATCAATGCAGGCTTTTCTTGTAACGGGAGAGTACGACATGTGAAGTACGTTAAGTGTAAGAAAAGCAACACATCTACACGGTGCTGTTGTTGTAATATCTGACTGATGCAATAACATGCAGAAGATCCAAAATATCAATGCAGACTTTCCTTGTAACGGGAGAGTACAAAATGTGAAGTATGTTAAGTGTAAAGAAAAGCAACACTAGTACATAAAGCTGTTGTTGTAATATCTGACTGATGCAATAACATGCAGAACATTCAAAATATCAATGCAGGTTTTCTTGTAACGGTATAGTACGAAATGTGAAGTATGTTAAGTGTAAAGGAAAGCAACACTACTACATGGCGCTGTTGTTGTAATATCTGACTGATTCAATAACATGCAGAAGATTCAAAATATCAATGCAGGCTTTTCTTGTAAAGGGAGAGTACGAAATGTAAAGTATGTTAAGTGTAAAGAAAAGCAACACTAGTACATGGCGCTGTTGTTGTAATACCTGACTGATGTAATAATAAGCAGAACATCCAAAATATCACCGAAGGCTTTACTTGTAACGGGAGAGTACGAAATGTGAAGAATGCTAAGTGTAATAAAAAGGAACACTGATACATGTCGCTATTGTAATATCAGACTGATGCAATAACACACAGAACATCCAAAATATGCATGCAGGCTTTTCTTGTAACGGGAGAGTACGAATTGTGAAGTATGTTAAGTGTAAAGAAAAGCAACACTACTACATGGCGCTGTTGTTGTAATATATGATTGATGCAATAACATGCAGAACATCCAAAATATCAATGCAGGCTTTTCTTGTAACGGCAGAGTACGACATGTGAAGTATGTTAAGTGTAAAGAAAAGCAACACTACTACATGGCGCTGTTGTTGTAATATCTGAATGAAGCAGTAACATGCAGAACATCCAAAATATCAATGCAGGCTTTCCTTGTAACGGCAGAGTACGACATGTGAAGTATGTTAAGTGTAAAGAAAAGCCACACTACTACATGGCGCTGTTGTTGTAATATCTGAATGATGCAGTAACATGCAGAACATCCAAAATATCAATGCAGGCTTTTCTTGTAACGTGAGAGTACGAAATGTGAAGTATGTTAAGGGTAAAGAAAAGCAACACTACTACATGGCGCTGTTGTTGTAATATCTGGCTGATGCAATAACATGCAGAACATCCAAAATAACAATGCAGGCTTTTCTTGTAACAGGAGAGTACGAAATATGAATAATGCTAAGTGTGAAGAAAAACAGCACTACTACATGGCGCTGTTGTTGTAATATGTGAATGATGCAAAAACATGCAGAACATCCAAAATATCAATGCAGGCTTTTCCAGTAAAGCGAGAGTTTGAAATGTGAAATATGTTAAGTGTAAAGAAAAGCAACACTATTACATGGCGCTGTTGTTGTAATATATGATTGATGCAATAACATGCAGAACATCAAAAATAAATATGCAGACTTTTCTTCTAACGGGAGAGTACGAAATGTGAAGTATGTTAAGTGTAAAGAAAAGCAACACTAGTACATGGCGCTGTTGTTGTAATATCTGACTGATGCAGTACCATGCAGAACATCCAAAATAACAATGCAGACTTTTCTTGAAACGGGAGAGTACGAAATGTGAAGTATGTTAAGTGTAAAGAAATGCAACACTAGTACATTGCGCTGTTGTTGTAATATCTGACTGATGCAATAACATGCAGAACATCCAAAATATCAATGCAGGCTTTTCCTGTAACGGCAGAGTACGACATGTGCAGTATGTTAAATGTAAAGAAAAGCAACACCTCTACACGGCGCTGTTGTTGTAATATCTGACTGATGCAGTAACATGCAGAACATCCAAAATATCAATGCAGGCTTTTCCTGTAACGGCAGAGTACGACATGTGAAGTATGCTAAGTGTAAAGAAAAGCCACACTACTACATGGCGCTGTTGTTGTAATATCTGACTGATGCAGTAACATGCAGAACATCCAAAATATCAATGCAGGCTTTTCTTGTAACGGCAGAGTACGACATGTGAAGTATGTTAAGTGTAAAGAAAAGCAACACCTCTACACGGCGCTGTTGTTGTAATATCTGACTGATGCAGTAACATGCAGAACATCCAAAATATCAATGCAGGCTTTTCTTGTAACGGCAGAGTACGACATGTGAAGTATGTTAAGTGTAAAGAAAAGCAACACCTCTACACGGCGCTGTTGTTGTAATACCTGATTGATGCAGTAACATGCAGAACATCCAAAATATCAATGCAGGCTTTTCTTGTAAAGCGAGAGTTTAAAATGTGAAGTATGTTAAGTGTAAAGAAAAGCAACACTACTACATGGCGCTGTTGTTGTAATACCTGAATGATGCGATAACATGCAGAAGATCCAAAATATCAATGCAGGCTTTTCTTGTAAAGCGAGAGTTTAAAATGTGAGGTATGTTAAGTGTAAAGAAAAGCAACACTACTACATGGCGCTGTTGTTGTAATATCTGAATGATGCGATAACATGCAGAAGATCCAAAATATCAATGCAGGCTTTTCCTGTAACGGCAGAGTACGACATGTGAAGTATGTTAAGTGTAAAGAAAAGCTACACCTCTACACGGCGCTTTTGTTGTAATATCTGACTGATGCAGTAACATGCAGAACATCCAAAATATCAATGCAGGCTTTTCCTGTAACGGCAGACTACGACATGTGAAGTATGCTAAGTGTAAAGAAAAGCCACACTACTACATGGCGCTGTTGTTGTAATATCTGACTGATGCAGTAACATGCAGAACATCCAAAATATCAATGCAGGCTTTTCTTGTAACGGCAGAGTACGACATGTGAAGTATGTTAAGTGTAAAGAAAAGCAACACGTCTACACGGCGCAGTTGTTGTAATACCTGATTGATGCAGTAACATGCAGAACATCCAAAATATCAATGCAGGCTTTTCTTGTAACGGCAGAGTACGACATGTGAAGTATGTTAAGTGTAAAGAAAAGCAACACCTCTACACGGCGCTGTTGTTGTAATACCTGATTGATGCAGTAACATGCAGAACATCCAAAATATCAATGCAGGCTTTTCTTGTAACGGCAGAGTACGACATGTGAAGTACGTTAATTGTAAAGAAAAGCCACACTACTACATGGCGCTGTTGTTGTAGTATCTGACTGATGCAGTAACATGCAGAACATCCAAAATATCAATGCAGGCTTTTCTTGTAACGTGAGAGTACGAAATGTGAGGTATGTTAAGTGTAAAGAAAAGCAACACTACTAAATGGCGCTGTTGTTGTAATATCTGACTGATGCAGTAACATGCAGAACATCCAAAATATCAATGCAGGCTTTTCTTGTAACGGCAGAGTACGACATGTGAAGTACATTAAGTGTAAAGAAAAGCCACACTACAACACGGCGCTGTTGTTGTAATATCTGACTGATGCAGTAATATGCAGGACATCCAAAATATCAATGCAGGCTTTTTTTTGTAACGGCAGAGTACGACATGTGAAGTACGTTAAGTGTAAAGGAAAGCCACACTACTACACGGCGCTGTTGTTGTAATATCTGACTGATGCAGTAACATGCAGAACATCCAAAATATCAATGCAGGCTTTTCTGGTAACGGCAGAGTACGACATGTGAAGTATGTTAAGTGTAAAGAAAAGCCACTCTACTACATGGCGCTGTTGTTGTAATATCTGAATGATGCGATAACATGCAGAACATCCAAAATATCAATGCAGGCTTTTCTTGTAACGTGAGAGTACGAAATGTGAAGTATGTTAAGTGTAAAGAAAAGCCACACTACTACATGGCGCTGTTGTAATATCTGACTGATGCAATAACATGCAGAACATCCAAAATAACAATGCAGGCTTTTCTTGTAACGGCAGAGTACGACATGTGAAGTATGTTAAGTGTAAAGAAAAGCAACACCTCTACACGGCGCTGTTGTTGTAATATCTGACTGATGCAGTAACATGCAGAACATCCAAAATATCAATGCAGGCTTTTCTTGTAACGGCAGAGTACGACATGTGAAGTATGTTAAGTGTAAAGAAAAGCAACACCTCTACACGGCGCTGTTGTTGTAATACCTGATTGATGCAGTAACATGCAGAACATCCAAAATATCAATGCAGGCTTTTCTTGTAAAGCGAGAGTTTAAAATGTGAAGTATGTTAAGTGTAAAGAAAAGCAACACTACTACATGGCGCTGTTGTTGTAATATCTGAATGATGCGATAACATGCAGAAGATCCAAAATATCAATGCAGGCTTTTCTTGTAAAGCGAGAGTTTAAAATGTGAGGTATGTTAAGTGTAAAGAAAAGCAACACTACTACATGGCGCTGGTGTTGTAATATCTGGCTGATGCAGTAACATGCAGAACATCCAAAATATCAATGCAGGCTTTTCCTGTAACGGCAGAGTACGACATGTGCAGTATGTTAAATGTAAAGAAAAGCAACACCTCTACACGGCGCTGTTGTTGTAATATCTGACTGATGCAGTAACATGCAGAACATCCAAAATATCAATGCAGGCTTTTCCTGTAACGGCAGAGTACGACATGTGAAGTATGCTAAGTGTAAAGAAAAGCCACACTACTACATGGCGCTGTTGTTGTAATATCTGACTGATGCAGTAAAATGTAGAACCTCCAAAATATCAATGCAGGCTTTTCTTGTAACGGCAGAGTACGACATGTGAAGTACGTTAAGTTTAAAGAAAAGCCACACTACTACATGGCGCTGTTGTTGTAATATCTGACTGATGCAGTAACATGCAGAACATCCAAAATATCAATGAAGGCTTTTCCTGTAACGGCAGAGTACGACATGTGAAGTATGTTAAATGTAAAGAAAAGCAACACCTCTACACGGCGCTGTTGTTGTAATATCTGACTGATGCAGTAACATGCAGAACATCCAAAATATCAATGCAGGCTTTTCCTGTAACGGCAGAGTACGACATGTGAAGTATGCTAAGTGTAAAGAAAAGCCACACTACTACATGGCGCTGTTGTTGTAATATCTGACTGATGCAGTAACATGCAGAACATCCAAAATATCAATGCAGGCTTTTCTTGTAACGGCAGAGTACGACATGTGAAGTATGTTAAGTGTAAAGAAAAGCAACACCTCTACACGGCGCTGTTGTTGTAATATCTGACTGATGCAGTAACATGCAGAACATCCAAAATATCAATGCAGGCTTTTCTTGTAACGGCAGAGTACGACATGTGAAGTATGTTAAGTGTAAAGAAAAGCAACACCTCTACACGGCGCTGTTGTTGTAATACCTGATTGATGCAGTAACATGCAGAACATCCAAAATATCAATGCAGGCTTTTCTTGTAAAGCGAGAGTTTAAAATGTGAAGTATGTTAAGTGTAAAGAAAAGCAACACTACTACATGGCGCTGTTGTTGTAATACCTGAATGATGCGATAACATGCAGAAGATCCAAAATATCAATGCAGGCTTTTCTTGTAAAGCGAGAGTTTAAAATGTGAGGTATGTTAAGTGTAAAGAAAAGCAACACTACTACATGGCGCTGTTGTTGTAATATCTGAATGATGCGATAACATGCAGAAGATCCAAAATATCAATGCAGGCTTTTCCTGTAACGGCAGAGTACGACATGTGAAGTATGTTAAGTGTAAAGAAAAGCTACACCTCTACACGGCGCTTTTGTTGTAATATCTGACTGATGCAGTAACATGCAGAACATCCAAAATATTAATGCAGGCTTTTCCTGTAACGGCAGAGTACGACATGTGAAGTATGTTAAGTGTAAAGAAAAGCCACACTACTACATGGCGCTGTTGTTGTAATATTTGACTGATGCAGTAACACGCAGAACATCCAAAATATCAATGCAGGCTTTTCTTGTAACGGCAGAGTACGACATGTGAAGTATGTTAAGTGTAAAGAAAAGCCACACTACTACATGGCGCTGTTGTTCTAATATCTGACTGATGCAGTAACATGCAGAACATCCAAAATATCACTGCAGGCTTTTCTTGTAACGGCAGAGTACGACATGTGAAGTATGTTAAGTGTAAAGAAAAGCAACACCTCTACACGGCGCTGTTGTTGTAATATCTGACTGATGCAGTAACATGCAGAACATCCAAAATATCAATGCAGGCTTTTCCTGTAACGGCAGACCACGACATGTGAAGTATGCTAAGTGTAAAGAAAAGCCACACTACTACATGGCGCTGTTGTTGTAATATCTGACTGATGCAGTAACATGCAGAACATCCAAAATATCAATGCAGGCTTTTCTTGTAACGGCAGAGTACGACATGTGAAGTATGTTAAGTGTAAAGAAAAGCAACACGTCTACACGGCGCAGTTGTTGTAATACCTGATTGATGCAGTAACATGCAGAACATCCAAAATATCAATGCAGGCTTTTCTTGTAACGGCAGAGTACGACATGTGAAGTATGTTAAGTGTAAAGAAAAGCAACACCTCTACACGGCGCTGTTGTTGTAATACCTGATTGATGCAGTAACATGCAGAACATCCAAAATATCAATGCAGGCTTTTCTTGTAAAGCGAGAGTTTAAAATGTGAAGTATGTTAAGTGTAAAGAAAAGCAACACTACTACATGGCGCTGTTGTTGTAATATCTGAATGATGCGATAACATGCAGAAGATCCAAAATATCAATGCAGGCTTTTCTTGTAAAGCGAGAGTTTAAAATGTGAGGTATGCTAAGTGTAAAGAAAAGCAACACTACTACATGGCGCTGTTGTTGTAATATCTGGCTGATGCAGTAACATGCAGAACATCCAAAATATCAATGCAGGCTTTTCCTGTAACGGCAGAGTACGACATGTGCAGTATGTTAAATGTAAAGAAAAGCAACACCTCTACACGGCGCTGTTGTTGTAATATCTGACTGAAGCAGTAACATGCAGAACATCCAAAATATCAATGAAGGCTTTTCTTGTAACGGCAGAGTACGACATGTGAAGTATGTTAAATGTAAAGAAAAGCAACACCTCTACACGGCGCTGTTGTTGTAATATCTGACTGATGCAGTAACATGCAGAACATCCAAAATATCAATGCAGGCTTTTCCTGTAACGGCAGACTACGACATGTGAAGTATGCTAAGTGTAAAGAAAAGCCACACTACTACATGGCGCTGTTGTTGTAATATCTGACTGATGCAGTAACATGCAGAACATCCAAAATATCAATGCAGGCTTTTCTTGTAACGGCAGAGTACGACATGTGAAGTATGTTAAGTGTAAAGAAAAGCAACACGTCTACACGGCGCAGTTGTTGTAATACCTGATTGATGCAGTAACATGCAGAACATCCAAAATATCAATGCAGGCTTTTCTTGTAACGGCAGAGTGCGACATGTGAAGTATGTTAAGTGTAAAGAAAAGCAACACCTCTACACGGCGCTGTTGTTGTAATACCTGATTGATGCAGTAACATGCAGAACATCCAAAATATCAATGCAGGCTTTTCTTGTAACGGCAGAGTATGACATGTGAAGTACGTTAATTGTAAAGAAAAGCCACACTACTACATGGCGCTGTTGTTGTAGTATCTGACTGATGCAGTAACATGCAGAACATCCAAAATATCAATGCAGGCTTTTCTTGTAACGGCAGAGTACGACATGTGAAGTACGTTAAGTGTAAAGAAAAGCCACACTACTACATGGCGCTGTTGTTGTAATATCTGACTGATGCAGTAACATGCAGAACATCCAAAATATCAATGCAGGCTTTTCTTGTAACGGCAGAGTACGACATGTGAAGTACATTAAGTGTAAAGAAAAGCCATACTACAACACGGCGCTGTTGTTGTAATATCTGACTGATGCAGTAATATGCAGGACATCCAAAATATCAATGCAGGCTTTTTTTGTAACGGCAGAGTACGACATGTGAAGTACGTTAAGTGTAAAGGAAAGCCACACTACTACACGGCGCTGTTGTTGTAATATCTGGCTGATGCAGTAACATGCAGAACATCCAAAATATCAATGCAGGCTTTTCTTGTAAAGCGAGAGTTTAAAATGTGAGGTATGTTAAGTGTAAAGAAAAGCAACACTACTACATGGCGCTGTTGTTGTAATATCTGAATGATGCGATAACATGCAGAAGATCCAAAATATCAATGCAGGCTTTTCTTGTAAAGCGAGAGTTTAAAATGTGAGGTATGTTAAGTGTAAAGAAAAGCAACACTACTACATGGCGCTGTTGTTGTAATATCTGGCTGATGCAGTAACATGCAGAACATCCAAAATATCAATGCAGGCTTTTCCTGTAACGGCAGAGTACGACATGTGCAGTATGTTAAATGTAAAGAAAAGCAACACCTCTACACGGCGCTGTTGTTGTAATATCTGACTGATGCAGTAACATGCAGAACATCCAAAATATCAATGCAGGCTTTTCCTGTAACGGCAGAGTACGACATGTGAACTATGCTAAGTGTAAAGAAAAGCCACACTACTACATGGCGCTGTTGTTGTAATATCTGACTGATGCAGTAACATGCAGAACATCCAAAATATCAATGAAGGCTTTTCCTGTAACGGCAGAGTACGACATGTGAAGTATGTTAAATGTAAAGAAAAGCAACACCTCTACACGGCGCTGTTGTTGTAATATCTGACTGATGCAGTAACATGCAGAACATCCAAAATATCAATGCAGGCTTTTCTTGTAACGGCAGAGTACGACATGTGAAGTATGTTAAATGTAAAGAAAAGCAACACCTCTACACGGCGCTGTTGTTGTAATATCTGACTGATGCAGTAACATGCAGAACATCCAAAATATCAATGCAGGCTTTTCCTGTAACGGCAGACCACGACATGTGAAGTATGCTAAGTGTAAAGAAAAGCCACACTACTACATGGCGCTGTTGTTGTAATATCTGACTGATGCAGTAACATGCAGAACATCCAAAATATCAATGCAGGCTTTTCTTGTAACGGCAGAGTACGACATGTGAAGTATGTTAAGTGTAAAGAAAAGCAACACGTCTACACGGCGCAGTTGTTGTAATACCTGATTGATGCAGTAACATGCAGAACATCCAAAATATCAATGCAGGCTTTTCTTGTAACGGCAGAGTACGACATGTGAAGTATGTTAAGTGTAAAGAAAAGCAACACCTCTACAGGGCGCTGTTGTTGTAATACCTGATTGATGCAGTAACATGCAGAACATCCAAAATATCAATGCAGGCTTTTCTTGTAACGGCAGAGTACGACATGTGAAGTACGTTAATTGTAAAGAAAAGCAACACCTCTACACGGCGCTGTTGTTGTAATATCTGACTGATGCAGTAACATGCAGAACATCCAAAATATCAATGCAGGCTTTTCCTGTAACGGCAGAGTACGACATGTGCAGTATGTTAAATGTAAAGAAAAGCAACACCTCTACACGGCGCTGTTGTAATATCTGACTGATGCAGTAACATGCAGAACATCCAAAATATCAATGCAGGCTTTTCCTGTAACGGCAGACCACGACATGTGAAGTATGCTAAGTGTAAAGAAAAGCCACACTACTACATGGCGCTGTTGTTGTAATATCTGACTGATGCAGTAACATGCAGAACATCCAAAATATCAATGAAGGCTTTTCCTGTAACGGCAGAGTACGACATGTGAAGTATGTTAAATGTAAAGAAAAGCAACACCTCTACACGGCGCTGTTGTTGTAATATCTGACTGATGCAGTAACATGCAGAACATCCAAAATATCAATGCAGGCTTTTCTTGTAACGGCAGAGTACGACATGAGAAGTATGTTAAATGTAAAGAAAAGCAACACCTCTACACGGCGCTGTTGTTGTAATATCTGACTGATGCAGTAACATGCAGAACATCCAAAATATCAATGCAGGCTTTTCCTGTAACGGCAGACCACGACATGTGAAGTATGCTAAGTGTAAAGAAAAGCCACACTACTACATGGCGCTGTTGTTGTAATATCTGACTGATGCAGTAACATGCAGAACATCCAAAATATCAATGCAGGCTTTTCTTGTAACGGCAGAGTACGACATGTGAAGTATGTTAAGTGTAAAGAAAAGCAACACGTCTACACGGCGCAGTTGTTGCAATACCTGATTGATGCAGTAACATGCAGAACATCCAAAATATCAATGCAGGCTTTTCTTGTAACGGCAGAGTACGACATGTGAAGTATGTTAAGTGTAAAGAAAAGCAACACCTCTACAGGGCGCTGTTGTTGTAATACCTGATTGATGCAGTAACATGCAGAACATCCAAAATATCAATGCAGGCTTTTCTTGTAACGGCAGAGTACGACATGTGAAGTACGTTAATTGTAAAGAAAACCAACACCTCTACACGGCGCTGTTGTTGTAATATCTGACTGATGCAGTAACATGCAGAACATCCAAAATATCAATGCAGGCTTTTCCTGTAACGGCAGAGTACGACATGTGAAGTATGCTAAGTGTAAAGAAAAGCCACACTACTACATGGCGCTGTTGTTGTAATATCTGACTGATGCAGTAACATGCAGAACATCCAAAATATCAATGCAGGCTTTTCTTGTAACGGCAGAGTACGACATGTGAAGTATGTTAAGTGTAAAGAAAAGCAACACCTCTACACGGCGCTGTTGTTGTAATATCAGACTGATGCAGTAATATGCAGGACATCCAAAATATCAATGCAGGCTTTTTTTGTAACGGCAGAGTACGACATGTGAAGTACGTTAAGTGTAAAGGAAAGCCACACTACTACACGGCGCTGTTGTTGTAATATCTGACTGATGCAGTAACATGCAGAACATCCAAAATATCAATGCAGGCTTTTCTGGTAACGGCAGAGTACGACATGTGAAGTATGTTAAGTGTAAAGAAAAGCCACTCTACTACATGGCGCTGTTGTTGTAATATCTGAATGATGCGATAACATGCAGAACATCCAAAATATCAATGCAGGCTTTTCTTGTAACGTGAGAGTACGAAATGTGAAGTATGTTAAGTGTAAAGAAAAGCCACACTACTACATGGCGCTGTTGTAATATCTGACTGATGCAATAACATGCAGAACATCCAAAATAACAATGCAGGCTTTTCTTGTAACGTGAGAGTACGAAATGTGAGGTATGTTAAGTGTAAAGAAAAGCAACACTACTACATGGCGCTGTTGTAATATCTGACTGATGCAATAACATGCAGAACATCCAAAATAACAATGCAGGCTTTTCTTGTAACGTGAGAGTACGAAATGTGAGGTATGTTAAGTGTAAAGAAAAGCAACACTACTACATGGCGCTGTTGTTGTAATATCTGACTGATGCAATAACATGCAGAACATCCAAACTATCAATGCAGGCTTTTCTTGTAACAGGAGAGTACGAAATATGAATAATGCGAAGTGTGAAGAAAAACAGCACTACTACATGGCGCTGTTGTTGTAATATGTGAATGATGCAAAAACATGCAGAACCTCCAAAATATCAATGCAGGCTTTTCTTGTAAAGCGAGAGTTTAAAATGTGAAATATGTTAAGTGTAAAGAAAAGCAACACTATTACATGGCGCTGTTGTTGTAATATCTGAATGATGCGATAACATGCAGAAGATCCAAAATATCAATGCAGGCTTTTCCTGTAACGGCAGAGTACGACATGTGAAGTATGTTAAGTGTAAAGAAAAGCTACACCTCTACACGGCGCTTTTGTTGTAATATCTGACTGATGCAGTAACATGCAGAACATCCAAAATATCAATGCAGGCTTTTCCTGTAACGGCAGAGTACGACATGTGAAGTATGCTAAGTGTAAAGAAAAGCCACACTACTACATGGCGCTGTTGTTGTAATATCTGACTGATGCAGTAACATGCAGAACATCCAAAATAACAATGCAGAATTTTCTTGAAACGGGAGAGTACGAAATGTGGAGTATGTTAAGTGTAAAGAAAAGCAACACTAGTACATGGCGCTGTTGTTGTAATATCTGACTGATGCAGTAACATGCAGAACATCCAAAATATCAATGCAGGCTTTTCTTGTAAAGCGAGAGTTTAAAATGTGAAGTATGTTAAGTGTAAAGAAAAGCAACACTACTACATGGCGCTGTTGTTGTAATATCTGAATGATGCGATAACATGCAGAAGATCCAAAATATCAATGCAGGTTTTTCTTGTAAAGCGAGAGTTTAAAATGTGAGGTATGTTAAGTGTAAAGAAAAGCAACACTACTACATGGCGCTGTTGTTGTAATATCTGACTGATGCAATAACATGCAGAACATCCAAAATAACAATGCAGACTTTTCTTGAAACGGGAGAGTACGAAATGTGAAGTATGTTAAGTGTAAAGAAATGCAACACTAGTACATGGCGCTATTGTTGTAATATCTGACTGATGCAATAACATGCAGAACATCCAAAATAACAATGCAGACTTTTCTTGTAACGGGAGAGTACGAAATATGAATAATGCTAAATGTGAAGAAAAAAACACTACTACATGGCGCTGTTGTTTAATATGTGAATGATGCAAAAACATGCAGAACATCCAAAATATCAATGCAGGCTTTTCTTGTAAAGCGAGAGTTTAAAATGTGAAGTATGTTAAGTCATAAGAAAAGCAACACTACTACATGGCGCTGTTGTTGCAATATCTGAATGATGCGATAACATGCAGAAGATCCAAAATATCAATGCAGGCTTTTCTTGTAAAGCGAGAGTTTAAAATGTGAAGTTTGTTAAGTGTAAAGAAAAGCAACACTACTACATGGCGCTGTTGTTGTAATATCTGAATGATGCGATAACATGCAGAAGATCCAAAATATCAATGCAGGCTTTTCTTGTAACGGCAGAGTACGACATGTGAAGTATGTTAAGTGTAAAGAAAAGCTACACCTCTACACGGCGCTTTTGTTTTAATATCTGACTGATGCAGTAACATGCAGAACATCCAAAATATCAATGCAAGCTTTTCCTGTAACGGCAGAGTACGACATGTGAAGTACGTTAAGTGTAAAGAAAAGCCACACTACTACATGGCGCTGTTGTTGTAATACCTGACTGATGCAGTAACATGCAGAACATCCAAAATATCAATGCAGGCTTTTCTTGTAACGACAGAGTACGACATGTGAAGTATGTTAAGTGTAAAGAAAAGCCACACTACTACATGGCGCTGTTGTTGTAATATCTGACTGATGCAGTAACATGCAGAACATCCAAAATATCAATGCAGGCTTTTCCTGTAACGGCAGGTTACGACATGTGAAGTATGTTAAATGTAAAGAAAAGCAACACCTCTACACGGCGCTGTTTTTGTAATATCTGACTGATGCAGTAACATGTAGAACATCCAAAATATCAATGCAGGCTTTTCCTGTAACGGCAGAGTACGACATGTTAAGTATGCTAAGTGTAAAGAAAAGCCACACTACTACATGGCGCTGTTGTTGTAATATCTGACTGATGCAGTAACATGCAGAACATCCAAAATATCAATGCAGGCTTTTCTTGTAACGGCAGAGTACGACATGTGAAGTATGTTAAGTTTAAAGAAAAGCAACACCTCTACACGGCGCTGTTGTTGTAATATCTGACTGATGCAGTAACATGCAGAACATCCAAAATATCAATGCAGGCTTTTCTTGTAACGGCAGAGTACGACATGTGAAGTATGTTAAGTGTAAAGAAAAGCAACACCTCTACACGGCGCTGTTGTTGTAAAACCTGATTGATGCAGTAACATGCAGAACATCCAAAATATCAATGCAGGCTTTTCTTGTAAAGCGAGAGTTTAAAATGTGAAGTATGTTAAGTGTAGAGAAAAGCAACACTACTACATGGCGCTGTTGTTGTAATATCTGAATGATGCGATAACATGCAGAAGATCCAAAATATCAATGCAGGCTTTTCTTGTAAAGCGAGAGTTTAAAATGTGAGGTATGTTAAGTGTAAAGAAAAGCAACACTACTACATTGCGCTGTTGTTGTAATATCTGGCTGATGCAGTAACATGCAGAACATCCAAAATATCAATGCAGGCTTTTCCTGTAACGGAAGAGTACGACATGTGAAGTATGTTAAATATAAAGAAAAGCAACACCTCTACACGGCGCTGTTGTTGTAATATCTGACTGATGCAGTAACACGCAGAACATCCAAAATATCAATGCAGGCTTTTCCTGTAACGGCAGAGTACGACATGTGAAGTATGCTAAGTGTAAAGAAAAGCCACACTACTACATGGCGCTGTTGTTGTAATATCTGATTGATGCAGTAATATGCAGAACCTCCAAAATATCAATGCAGGCTTTTCTTGTAACGGCAGAGTACGACATGTGAAGTACGTTAAGTGTAAAGAAAAGCCACACTACTACATGGCGCTGTTGTTGTAATAATTGACTGATGCAGTAACATGCAGAACATCCAAAATATCAATGCAGGCTTTTCCTGTAACGGCAGAGTACGACATGTGAAGTATGTTAAATGTAAAGAAAAGCAACACCTCTACACGGCGCGGTTGTTGTAATATCTGACTGATGCAGTAACATGCAGAACATCCAAAATATCAATGCTGGCTTTTCTTATAACGGCAGAGTACGGCATGTGAAGTATGTTAAGTGTAAAGAAAACCAACACCTCTACACGGCGCTGTTGTTGTAATATCTGATTGATGCAGTAACATGCAGAACATCCAAAATATCAATGCAGGCTTTTCTTGTAACGGCAGAGTACGACATGTGAAGTATGTTAAGTGTAAAGAAAAGCCACACTACTACATGGCGCTGTTGTTGTAATATCTGACTGATGCAGTAACATGCAGAACATCCAAAATATCAATGCAGGCTTTTCCTGTAACGGCAGAGTATGACATGTGAAGTATGTTAAATGTAAAGAAAAGCAACACCTCTACACGGCGCTGTTGTTGTAATATCTGACTGATGCAATAACATGCAGAACATTGAAAATAACAATGCAGACTTTTCTTGAAACGGGAGAGTACGAAATATGAATAATGCTGAATGTGAAGAAAAAAACACTACTACATGGCGCTGTTGTTTAATATGTGAATGATGCAAAAACATGCAGAACATCCAAAATATCAATGCAGGCTTTTCTTGTAAAGCGAGAGTTTAAAATGTGAAGTATGTTAAGTGTAAAGAAAAGCAACACTACTACATGGCGCTGTTGTTGTAATATCTGACTGATGCAGTAACATGCAGAACATCCAAAATATCAATGCAGGCTTTTCTTGTAACAGGAGAGTACGAAATATGAATAATGCTAAGTGTGAAGAAAAACAGCACTACTACATGGCGCTGTTGTTGTAATATGTGAATGATGCAAAAACATGCAGAACATCCAAAATAACAATGCAGACTTTTCTTGTAACGGGAGAGTACGAAATATGAATAATGCTAAATGTGAAGAAAAAAACACTACTACATGGCGCTGTTGTTTAATATGTGAATGATGCAAAAACATGCAGAACATCCAAAATATCAATGCAGGCTTTTCTTGTAAAGCGAGAGTTTAAAATGTGAAATATGTTAAGTGTAAAGAAAAGCAACACTATTACATGGCGCTGTTGTTGTAATATGTGAATGATGCAAAAACATGCAGAACATCCAAAATAACAATGCAGACTTTTCTTGTAACGGGAGAGTACGAAATATGAATAATGCTAAATGTGAAGAAAAAAACACTACTACATGGCGCTGTTGTTTAATATGTGAATGATGCAAAAACATGCAGAACATCCAAAATATCAATTAAGGCTTTTCTTGTAAAGCGAGAGTTTAAAATGGGAAGTATGTTAAGTGTAAAGAAAAGCAACACTACTACATGGCGCTGTTGTTGCAATATCTGAATGATGCGATAACATGCAGAAGATCCAAAATATCAATGCAGGCTTTTCCTGTAACGGCAGAGTACGACATGTGAAGTATGTTAAGTGTAAAGAAAAGCAACACCTCTACACGGCGCTGTTGTTGTAATACCTGATTGATGCAGTAACATGCAGAACATCCAAAATATCAATGCAGGCTTTTCTTGTAAAGCGAGAGTTTAAAATGTGAAGTATGTCAAGTGTAAAGAAAAGCAACACTACTACATGGCGCTGTTGTTGTAATATTTGAATGATGCGATAACATGCAGAAGATCCAAAATATCAATGCAGGCTTTTCCTGTAACGGCAGAGTACGACATGTGAAGTATGTTAAGTGTAAAGAAAAGCCACACTACTACATGGCGCTGTTGTTGTAATATCTGAATGATGCGATAACATGCAGAAGATCCAAAATATCAATGCAGGCTTTTCCTGTAACGGCAGAGTACGACATGTGAAGTATGTTAAGTGTAAAGAAAAGCTACACCTCTACACGGCGCTTTTGTTGTAATATCTGACTGATGCAGTAACATGCAGAACATCCAAAATATCAATGCAGGCTTTTCCTGTAACGGCAGAGTACGACATGTGAAGTACGTTAAGTGTAAAGAAAAGCCACACTACTACATGGCGCTGTTGTTGTAATATTTGACTGATGAAGTAACATGCAGAACATCCAAAATATCAATGCAGGCTTTTCTTGTAACGGCAGAGTACGACATGTGAAGTATGTTAAGTGTAAAGAAAAGCCACACTACTACATGGCGCTATTGTTCTAATATCTGACTGATGCAGTAACATGCAGAACATCCAAAATATCAATGCAGGCTTTTCCTGTAACGGCAGGTTACGACATGTGAAGTATGTTAAATGTAAAGAAAAGCAACACCTCTACACGGCGCTGTTGTTGTAATATCTGACTGATGCAGTAACATGCAGAACATCCAAAATATCAATGCAGGCTTTTCCTGTAACGGCAGAGTACGACATGTGAAGTATGCTAAGTGTAAAGAAAAGCCACACTACTACATGGCGCTGTTGTTGTAATATCTGAATGATGCAGTAACATGCAGAACATCCAAAATATCAATGCAGGCTTTTCTTGTAACGGCAGAGTACGACATGTGAAATATGTTAAGTGTAAAGAAAAGCAACACCTCTACACGGCGCTGTAGTTGTAATATCTGACTGATGCAGTAACATGCAGAACATCCAAAATATCAATGCAGGCTTTTCTTGTAACGGCAGAGTACGACATGTGAAGTATTTTAAGTGTAAAGAAAAGCAACACCTCTACACGGCGCTGTTGTTGTAATACCTGATTGATGCAGTAACATGCAGAACATCCAAAATATCAATGCAGGCTTTTCTTGTAAAGCGAGAGTTTAAAATGTGAAGTATGTTAAGTGTAAAGAAAAGCAACACTACTACATGGCGCTGTTGTTGTAATATCTGAATGATGCGATAACATGCAGAAGATCCAAAATATCAATGCAGGCTTTTCTTGTAAAGCGAGAGTTTAAAATGTGAGGTATGTTAAGTGTAAATGAAAGCAACACTACTACATGGCGCTGTTGTTGTAATATCTGGCTGATGCAGTAACATGCAGAACATCCAAAATATCAATGCAGGCTTTTCCTGTAACGGCAGAGTACGACATGTGCAGTATGTTAAATGTAAAGAAAAGCAACACCTCTACACGGCGCTGTTGTTGTAATATCTGACTGATGCAGTAACATGCAGAACATCCAAAATATCAATGCAGGCTTTTCCTGTAACGGCAGAGTACGACATGTGAAGTATGCTAAGTGTAAAGAAAAGCCACACTACTACATGGCGCTGTTGTTGTAATATCTGACTGATGCAGTAACATGCAGAACATCCAAAATATCAATGAAGGCTTTTCCTGTAACGGCAGAGTACGACATGTGAAGTATGTTAAATGTAAAGAAAAGCAACACCTCTACACGGCGCTGTTGTTGTAATATCTGACTGATGCAGTAACATGCAGAACATCCAAAATATCAATGCAGGCTTTTCTTGTAACGGCAGAGTACGACATGTGAAGTATGTTAAATGTAAAGAAAAGCAACACCTCTACACGGCGCTGTTGTTGTAATATCTGACTGATGCAGTAACATGCAGAACATCCAAAATATCAATGCAGGCTTTTCCTGTAACGGCAGACTACGACATGTGAAGTATGCTAAGTGTAAAGAAAAGCCACACTACTACATGGCGCTGTTGTTGTAATATCTGACTGATGCAGTAACATGCAGAACATCCAAAATATCAATGCAGGCTTTTCTTGTAACGGCAGAGTACGACATGTGAAGTATGTTAAGTGTAAAGAAAAGCAACACGTCTACACGGCGCAGTTGTTGTAATACCTGATTGATGCAGTAACATGCAGAACATCCAAAATATCAATGCAGGCTTTTCTTGTAACGGCAGAGTACGACATGTGAAGTATGTTAAGTGTAAAGAAAAGCAACACCTCTACACGGCGCTGTTGTTGTAATACCTGATTGATGCAGTAACATGCAGAACATCCAAAATATCAATGCAGGCTTTTCTTGTAACGGCAGAGTACGACATGTGAAGTACGTTAATTGTAAAGAAAAGCCACACTACTACATGGCGCTGTTGTTGTAGTATCTGACTGATGCAGTAACATGCAGAACATCCAAAATATCAATGCAGGCTTTTCTTGTAACGTGAGAGTACGAAATGTGAGGTATGTTAAGTGTAAAGAAAAGCAACACTACTAAATGGCGCTGTTGTTGTAATATCTGACTGATGCAGTAACATGCAGAACATCCAAAATATCAATGCAGGCTTTTCTTGTAACGGCAGAGTACGACATGTGAAGTACATTAAGTGTAAAGAAAAGCCACACTACAACACGGCGCTGTTGTTGTAATATCTGACTGATGCAGTAATATGCAGGACATCCAAAATATCAATGCAGGCTTTTTTTTGTAACGGCAGAGTACGACATGTGAAGTACGTTAAGTGTAAAGGAAAGCCACACTACTACACGGCGCTGTTGTTGTAATATCTGACTGATGCAGTAACATGCAGAACATCCAAAATATCAATGCAGGCTTTTCTGGTAACGGCAGAGTACGACATGTGAAGTATGTTAAGTGTAAAGAAAAGCCACTCTACTACATGGCGCTGTTGTTGTAATATCTGAATGATGCGATAACATGCAGAACATCCAAAATATCAATGCAGGCTTTTCTTGTAACGTGAGAGTACGAAATGTGAAGTATGTTAAGTGTAAAGAAAAGCCACACTACTACATGGCGCTGTTGTAATATCTGACTGATGCAATAACATGCAGAACATCCAAAATAACAATGCAGGCTTTTCTTGTAACGTGAGAGTACGAAATGTGAGGTATGTTAAGTGTAAAGAAAAGCAACACTACTACATGGCGCTGTTGTAATATCTGACTGATGCAATAACATGCAGAACATCCAAAATAACAATGCAGGCTTTTCTTGTAACGTGAGAGTACGAAATGTGAGGTATGTTAAGTGTAAAGAAAAGCAACACTACTACATGGCGCTGTTGTTGTAATATCTGACTGATGCAATAACATGCAGAACATCCAAACTATCAATGCAGGCTTTTCTTGTAAAGCGAGAGTTTAAAATGTGAAGTATGTTAAGTGTAAAGAAAAGCTACACCTCTACACGGCGCTTTTGTTGTAATATCTGACTGATGCAGTAACATGCAGAACATCCAAAATATCAATGCAGGCTTTTCCTGTAACGGCAGAGTACGACATGTGAAGTACGTTAAGTGTAAAGAAAAGCCACACTACTACATGGCGCTGTTGTTGTAATACCTGATTGATGCAGTAACATGCAGAACATCCAAAATATCAATGCAGGCTTTTCTTGTAACGGCAGAATACGACATGTGAAGTATTTTAAGTGTAAAGAAAAGCCACACTACTACATGGCGCTGTTGTTGTAATATTTGACTGATGCAGTAACATGCAGAACATCCAAAATATCAATGCAGGCTTTTCTTGTAACGGCAGAGTACGACATGCGAAGTATGATAAGTGTAAAGAAAAGCCACACTACTACGTGGCGCTGTTGTTGTAATATCTGACTGATGCAGTAACATGCAGAACATCCAAAATATCAATGCAGGCTTTTCCTGTAACGGCAGGTTACGACATGTGAAGTATGTTAAATGTAAAGAAAAGCAACACCTCTACACGGCGCTGTTGTTGTAATATCTGACTGATGCAGTAACATGCAGAACATCCAAAATATCAATGCAGGCTTTTCCTGTAACGGCAGAGTACGACATGTGAAGTATGCTAAGTGTAAAGAAAAGCCACACTACTACATGGCGCTGTTGTTGTAATAACTGACTGATGCAGTAACATGCAGAACATCCAAAATATCAATGCAGGCTTTTCTTGTAACGGCAGAGTACGACATGTGAAGTATGTTAAGTGTAAAGAAAAGCAACACCTCTACACGGCGCTGTTGTTGTAATATCTGACTGATGCAGTAACATGCAGAACATCCAAAATATCAATGCAGGCTTTTCTTGTAACGGCAGAGTACGACATGTGAAGTATGTTAAGTGTAAAGAAAAGCAACACCTCTACACGGCGCTGTTGTTGTAATACCTGATTGATGCAGTAACATGCAGAACATCCAAAATATCAATGCAGGCTTTTCTTGTAAAGCGAGAGTTTAAAATGTGAAGTATGTTAAGTGTAAAGAAAAGCAACACTACTACATGGCGCTGTTGTTGTAATATCTGAATGATGCGATAACATGCAGAAGATCCAAAATATCAATGCAGGCTTTTCTTGTAAAGCGAGAGTTTAAAATGTGAGGTATGTTAAGTGTAAAGAAAAGCAACACTACTACATGGCGCTGGTGTTGTAATATCTGGCTGATGCAGTAACATGCAGAACATCCAAAATATCAATGCAGGCTTTTCCTGTAACGGCAGAGTACGACATGTGCAGTATGTTAAATGTAAAGAAAAGCAACACCTCTACACGGCGCTGTTGTTGTAATATCTGACTGATGCAGTAACATGCAGAACATCCAAAATATCAATGCAGGCTTTTCCTGTAACGGCAGAGTACGACATGTGAAGTATGCTAAGTGTAAAGAAAAGCCACACTACTACATGGCGCTGTTGTTGTAATATCTGACTGATGCAGTAAAATGTAGAACCTCCAAAATATCAATGCAGGCTTTTCTTGTAACGGCAGAGTACGACATGTGAAGTACGTTAAGTTTAAAGAAAAGCCACACTACTACATGGCGCTGTTGTTGTAATATCTGACTGATGCAGTAACATGCAGAACATCCAAAATATCAATGAAGGCTTTTCCTGTAACGGCAGAGTACGACATGTGAAGTATGTTAAATGTAAAGAAAAGCAACACCTCTACACGGCGCTGTTGTTGTAATATCTGACTGATGCAGTAACATGCAGAACATCCAAAATATCAATGCAGGCTTTTCCTGTAACGGCAGAGTACGACATGTGAAGTATGCTAAGTGTAAAGAAAAGCCACACTACTACATGGCGCTGTTGTTGTAATATCTGACTGATGCAGTAACATGCAGAACATCCAAAATATCAATGCAGGCTTTTCTTGTAACGGCAGAGTACGACATGTGAAGTATGTTAAGTGTAAAGAAAAGCAACACCTCTACACGGCGCTGTTGTTGTAATATCTGACTGATGCAGTAACATGCAGAACATCCAAAATATCAATGCAGGCTTTTCTTGTAACGGCAGAGTACGACATGTGAAGTATGTTAAGTGTAAAGAAAAGCAACACCTCTACACGGCGCTGTTGTTGTAATACCTGATTGATGCAGTAACATGCAGAACATCCAAAATATCAATGCAGGCTTTTCTTGTAAAGCGAGAGTTTAAAATGTGAAGTATGTTAAGTGTAAAGAAAAGCAACACTACTACATGGCGCTGTTGTTGTAATACCTGAATGATGCGATAACATGCAGAAGATCCAAAATATCAATGCAGGCTTTTCTTGTAAAGCGAGAGTTTAAAATGTGAGGTATGTTAAGTGTAAAGAAAAGCAACACTACTACATGGCGCTGTTGTTGTAATATCTGAATGATGCGATAACATGCAGAAGATCCAAAATATCAATGCAGGCTTTTCCTGTAACGGCAGAGTACGACATGTGAAGTATGTTAAGTGTAAAGAAAAGCTACACCTCTACACGGCGCTTTTGTTGTAATATCTGACTGATGCAGTAACATGCAGAACATCCAAAATATTAATGCAGGCTTTTCCTGTAACGGCAGAGTACGACATGTGAAGTATGTTAAGTGTAAAGAAAAGCCACACTACTACATGGCGCTGTTGTTGTAATATTTGACTGATGCAGTAACACGCAGAACATCCAAAATATCAATGCAGGCTTTTCTTGTAACGGCAGAGTACGACATGTGAAGTATGTTAAGTGTAAAGAAAAGCCACACTACTACATGGCGCTGTTGTTCTAATATCTGACTGATGCAGTAACATGCAGAACATCCAAAATATCACTGCAGGCTTTTCTTGTAACGGCAGAGTACGACATGTGAAGTATGTTAAGTGTAAAGAAAAGCAACACCTCTACACGGCGCTGTTGTTGTAATATCTGACTGATGCAGTAACATGCAGAACATCCAAAATATCAATGCAGGCTTTTCCTGTAACGGCAGACCACGACATGTGAAGTATGCTAAGTGTAAAGAAAAGCCACACTACTACATGGCGCTGTTGTTGTAATATCTGACTGATGCAGTAACATGCAGAACATCCAAAATATCAATGCAGGCTTTTCTTGTAACGGCAGAGTACGACATGTGAAGTATGTTAAGTGTAAAGAAAAGCAACACGTCTACACGGCGCAGTTGTTGTAATACCTGATTGATGCAGTAACATGCAGAACATCCAAAATATCAATGCAGGCTTTTCTTGTAACGGCAGAGTACGACATGTGAAGTATGTTAAGTGTAAAGAAAAGCAACACCTCTACACGGCGCTGTTGTTGTAATACCTGATTGATGCAGTAACATGCAGAACATCCAAAATATCAATGCAGGCTTTTCTTGTAAAGCGAGAGTTTAAAATGTGAAGTATGTTAAGTGTAAAGAAAAGCAACACTACTACATGGCGCTGTTGTTGTAATATCTGAATGATGCGATAACATGCAGAAGATCCAAAATATCAATGCAGGCTTTTCTTGTAAAGCGAGAGTTTAAAATGTGAGGTATGCTAAGTGTAAAGAAAAGCAACACTACTACATGGCGCTGTTGTTGTAATATCTGGCTGATGCAGTAACATGCAGAACATCCAAAATATCAATGCAGGCTTTTCCTGTAACGGCAGAGTACGACATGTGCAGTATGTTAAATGTAAAGAAAAGCAACACCTCTACACGGCGCTGTTGTTGTAATATCTGACTGATGCAGTAACATGCAGAACATCCAAAATATCAATGCAGGCTTTTCTTGTAACGGCAGAGTACGACATGTGAAGTATGTTAAATGTAAAGAAAAGCAACACCTCTACACGGCGCTGTTGTTGTAATATCTGACTGATGCAGTAACATGCAGAACATCCAAAATATCAATGCAGGCTTTTCCTGTAACGGCAGACTACGACATGTGAAGTATGCTAAGTGTAAAGAAAAGCCACACTACTACATGGCGCTGTTGTTGTAATATCTGACTGATGCAGTAACATGCAGAACATCCAAAATATCAATGCAGGCTTTTCTTGTAACGGCAGAGTACGACATGTGAAGTACGTTAAGTGTAAAGAAAAGCAACACGTCTACACGGCGCAGTTGTTGTAATACCTGATTGATGCAGTAGCATGCAGAACATCCAAAATATCAATGCAGGCTTTTCTTGTAACGGCAGAGTACGACATGTGAAGTATGTTAAGTGTAAAGAAAAGCAACACCTCTACACGGCGCTGTTGTTGTAATACCTGATTGATGCAGTAACATGCAGAACATCCAAAATATCAATGCAGGCTTTTCTTGTAACGGCAGAGTATGACATGTGAAGTACGTTAATTGTAAAGAAAAGCCACACTACTACATGGCGCTGTTGTTGTAGTATCTGACTGATGCAGTAACATGCAGAACTACCAACATATCAATGCAGGCTTTTCTTGTAACGGCAGAGTACGACATGTGAAGTACGTTAAGTGTAAAGAAAAGCCACACTACTACATGGCGCTGTTGTTGTAATATCTGACTGATGCAGTAACATGCAGAACATCCAAAATATCAATGCAGGCTTTTCTTGTAACGGCAGAGTACGACATGTGAAGTACATTAAGTGTAAAGAAAAGCCATACTACAACACGGCGCTGTTGTTGTAATATCTGACTGATGCAGTAATATGCAGGACATCCAAAATATCAATGCAGGCTTTTTTTGTAACGGCAGAGTACGACATGTGAAGTACGTTAAGTGTAAAGGAAAGCCACACTACTACACGGCGCTCTTGTTGTAATATCTGGCTGATGCAGTAACATGCAGAACATCCAAAATATCAATGCAGGCTTTTCTTGTAAAGCGAGAGTTTAAAATGTGAGGTATGTTAAGTGTAAAGAAAAGCAACACTACTACATGGCGCTGTTGTTGTAATATCTGAATGATGCGATAACATGCAGAAGATCCAAAATATCAATGCAGGCTTTTCTTGTAAAGCGAGAGTTTAAAATGTGAGGTATGTTAAGTGTAAAGAAAAGCAACACTACTACATGGCGCTGTTGTTGTAATATCTGGCTGATGCAGTAACATGCAGAACATCCAAAATATCAATGCAGGCTTTTCCTGTAACGGCAGAGTACGACATGTGCAGTATGTTAAATGTAAAGAAAAGCAACACCTCTACACGGCGCTGTTGTTGTAATATCTGACTGATGCAGTAACATGCAGAACATCCAAAATATCAATGCAGGCTTTTCCTGTAACGGCAGAGTACGACATGTGAACTATGCTAAGTGTAAAGAAAAGCCACACTACTACATGGCGCTGTTGTTGTAATATCTGACTGATGCAGTAACATGCAGAACATCCAAAATATCAATGAAGGCTTTTCCTGTAACGGCAGAGTACGACATGTGAAGTATGTTAAGTGTAAAGAAAAGCAACACCTCTACACGGCGCTGTTGTTGTAATATCTGACTGATGCAGTAACATGCAGAACATCCAAAATATCAATGCAGGCTTTTCTTGTAACGGCAGAGTACGACATGTGAAGTATGTTAAATGTAAAGAAAAGCAACACCTCTACACGGCGCTGTTGTTGTAATATCTGACTGATGCAGTAACATGCAGAACATCCAAAATATCAATGCAGGCTTTTCCTGTAACGGCAGACCACGACATGTGAAGTATGCTAAGTGTAAAGAAAAGCCACACTACTACATGGCGCTGTTGTTGTAATATCTGACTGATGCAGTAACATGCAGAACATCCAAAATATCAATGCAGGCTTTTCTTGTAACGGCAGAGTACGACATGTGAAGTATGTTAAGTGTAAAGAAAAGCAACACGTCTACACGGCGCAGTTGTTGTAATACCTGATTGATGCAGTAACATGCAGAACATCCAAAATATCAATGCAGGCTTTTCTTGTAACGGCAGAGTACGACATGTGAAGTATGTTAAGTGTAAAGAAAAGCAACACCTCTACAGGGCGCTGTTGTTGTAATACCTGATTGATGCAGGAACATGCAGAACATCCAAAATATCAATGCAGGCTTTTCTTGTAACGGCAGAGTACGACATGTGAAGTACGTTAATTGTAAAGAAAAGCAACACCTCTACACGGCGCTGTTGTTGTAATATCTGACTGATGCAGTAACATGCAGAACATCCAAAATATCAATGCAGGCTTTTCCTGTAACGGCAGAGTACGACATGTGCAGTATGTTAAATGTAAAGAAAAGCAACACCTCTACACGGCGCTGTTGTAATATCTGACTGATGCAGTAACATGCAGAACATCCAAAATATCAATGCAGGCTTTTCCTGTAACGGCAGACCACGACATGTGAAGTATGCTAAGTGTAAAGAAAAGCCATACTACTACATGGCGCTGTTGTTGTAATATCTGACTGATGCAGTAACATGCAGAACATCCAAAATATCAATGAAGGCTTTTCCTGTAACGGCAGAGTACGACATGTGAAGTATGTTAAATGTAAAGAAAAGCAACACCTCTACACGGCGCTGTTGTTGTAATATCTGACTGATGCAGTAACATGCAGAACATCCAAAATATCAATGCAGGCTTTTCTTGTAACGGCAGAGTACGACATGAGAAGTATGTTAAATGTAAAGAAAAGCAACACCTCTACACGGCGCTGTTGTTGTAATATCTGACTGATGCAGTAACATGCAGAACATCCAAAATATCAATGCAGGCTTTTCCTGTAACGGCAGACCACGACATGTGAAGTATGCTAAGTGTAAAGAAAAGCCACACTACTACATGGCGCTGTTGTTGTAATATCTGACTGATGCAGTAACATGCAGAACATCCAAAATATCAATGCAGGCTTTTCTTGTAACGGCAGAGTACGACATGTGAAGTATGTTAAGTGTAAAGAAAAGCAACACGTCTACACGGCGCAGTTGTTGTAATACCTGATTGATGCAGTAACATGCAGAACATCCAAAATATCAATGCAGGCTTTTCTTGTAACGGCAGAGTACGACATGTGAAGTATGTTAAGTGTAAAGAAAAGCAACACCTCTACACGGCGCTGTTGTTGTAATACCTGATTGATGCAGTAACATGCAGAACATCCAAAATATCAATGCAGGCTTTTCTTGTAACGGCAGAGTACGACATGTGAAGTACGTTAATTGTAAAGAAAACCAACACCTCTACACGGCGCTGTTGTTGTAATATCTGACTGATGCAGTAACATGCAGAACATCCAAAATATCAATGCAGGCTTTTCCTGTAACGGCAGAGTACGACATGTGAAGTATGCTAAGTGTAAAGAAAAGCCACACTACTACATGGCGCTGTTGTTGTAATATCTGACTGATGCAGTAACATGCAGAACATCCAAAATATCAATGCAGGCTTTTCTTGTAACGGCAGAGTACGACATGTGAAGTATGTTAAGTGTAAAGAAAAGCAACACCTCTACACGGCGCTGTTGTTGTAATATCTGACTGATGCAGTAATATGCAGGACATCCAAAATATCAATGCAGGCTTTTTTTGTAACGGCAGAGTACGACATGTGAAGTACGTTAAGTGTAAAGGAAAGCCACACTACTACACGGCGCTGTTGTTGTAATATCTGACTGATGCAGTAACATGCAGAACATCCAAAATATCAATGCAGGCTTTTCTGGTAACGGCAGAGTACGACATGTGAAGTATGTTAAGTGTAAAGAAAAGCCACTCTACTACATGGCGCTGTTGTTGTAATATCTGAATGATGCGATAACATGCAGAACATCCAAAATATCAATGCAGGCTTTTCTTGTAACGTGAGAGTACGAAATGTGAAGTATGTTAAGTGTAAAGAAAAGCCACACTACTACATGGCGCTGTTGTAATATCTGACTGATGCAATAACATGCAGAACATCCAAAATAACAATGCAGGCTTTTCTTGTAACGTGAGAGTACGAAATGTGAGGTATGTTAAGTGTAAAGAAAAGCAACACTACTACATGGCGCTGTTGTAATATCTGACTGATGCAATAACATGCAGAACATCCAAAATAACAATGCAGGCTTTTCTTGTAACGTGAGAGTACGAAATGTGAGGTATGTTAAGTGTAAAGAAAAGCAACACTACTACATGGCGCTGTTGTTGTAATATCTGACTGATGCAATAACATGCAGAACATCCAAACTATCAATGCAGGCTTTTCTTGTAACAGGAGAGTACGAAATATGAATAATGCGAAGTGTGAAGAAAAACAGCACTACTACATGGCGCTGTTGTTGTAATATGTGAATGATGCAAAAACATGCAGAACCTCCAAAATATCAATGCAGGCTTTTCTTGTAAAGCGAGAGTTTAAAATGTGAAATATGTTAAGTGTAAAGAAAAGCAACACTATTACATGGCGCTGTTGTTGTAATATCTGAATGATGCGATAACATGCAGAAGATCCAAAATATCAATGCAGGCTTTTCCTGTAACGGCAGAGTACGACATGTGAAGTATGTTAAGTGTAAAGAAAAGCTACACCTCTACACGGCGCTTTTGTTGTAATATCTGACTGATGCAGTAACATGCAGAACATCCAAAATATCAATGCAGGCTTTTCCTGTAACGGCAGAGTACGACATGTGAAGTATGTTAAGTGTAAAGAAAAGCCACACTACTACATGGCGCTGTTGTTGTAATATCTGACTGATGCAGTAACATGCAGAACATCCAAAATAACAATGCAGAATTTTCTTGAAACGGGAGAGTACGAAATGTGGAGTATGTTAAGTGTAAAGAAAAGCAACACTAGTACATGGCGCTGTTGTTGTAATATCTGACTGATGCAGTAACATGCAGAACATCCAAAATATCAATGCAGGCTTTTCTTGTAAAGCGAGAGTTTAAAATGTGAAGTATGTTAAGTGTAAAGAAAAGCAACACTACTACATGGCGCTGTTGTTGTAATATCTGAATGATGCGATAACATGCAGAAGATCCAAAATATCAATGCAGGTTTTTCTTGTAAAGCGAGAGTTTAAAATGTGAGGTATGTTAAGTGTAAAGAAAAGCAACACTACTACATGGCGCTGTTGTTGTAATATCTGACTGATGCAATAACATGCAGAACATCCAAAATAACAATGCAGACTTTTCTTGAAACGGGAGAGTACGAAATGTGAAGTATGTTAAGTGTAAAGAAATGCAACACTAGTACATGGCGCTGTTGTTGTAATATCTGACTGATGCAATAACATGCAGAACATCCAAAATAACAATGCAGACTTTTCTTGTAACGGGAGAGTACGAAATATGAATAATGCTAAATGTGAAGAAAAAAACACTACTACATGGCGCTGTTGTTTAATATGTGAATGATGCAAAAACATGCAGAACATCCAAAATATCAATGCAGGCTTTTCTTGTAAAGCGAGAGTTTAAAATGTGAAGTATGTTAAGTCATAAGAAAAGCAACACTACTACATGGCGCTGTTGTTGCAATATCTGAATGATGCGATAACATGCAGAAGATCCAAAATATCAATGCAGGCTTTTCTTGTAAAGCGAGAGTTTAAAATGTGAAGTTTGTTAAGTGTAAAGAAAAGCAACACTACTACATGGCGCTGTTGTTGTAATATCTGAATGATGCGATAACATGCAGAAGATCCAAAATATCAATGCAGGCTTTTCTTGTAACGGCAGAGTACGACATGTGAAGTATGTTAAGTGTAAAGAAAAGCTACACCTCTACACGGCGCTTTTGTTTTAATATCTGACTGATGCAGTAACATGCAGAACATCCAAAATATCAATGCAAGCTTTTCCTGTAACGGCAGAGTACGACATGTGAAGTACGTTAAGTGTAAAGAAAAGCCACACTACTACATGGCGCTGTTGTTGTAATACCTGACTGATGCAGTAACATGCAGAACATCCAAAATATCAATGCAGGCTTTTCTTGTAACGACAGAGTACGACATGTGAAGTATGTTAAGTGTAAAGAAAAGCCACACTACTACATGGCGCTGTTGTTGTAATATCTGACTGATGCAGTAACATGCAGAACATCCAAAATATCAATGCAGGCTTTTCCTGTAACGGCAGGTTACGACATGTGAAGTATGTTAAATGTAAAGAAAAGCAACACCTCTACACGGCGCTGTTTTTGTAATATCTGACTGATGCAGTAACATGTAGAACATCCAAAATATCAATGCAGGCTTTTCCTGTAACGGCAGAGTACGACATGTTAAGTATGCTAAGTGTAAAGAAAAGCCACACTACTACATGGCGCTGTTGTTGTAATATCTGACTGATGCAGTAACATGCAGAACATCCAAAATATCAATGCAGGCTTTTCTTGTAACGGCAGAGTACGACATGTGAAGTATGTTAAGTTTAAAGAAAAGCAACACCTCTACACGGCGCTGTTGTTGTAATATCTGACTGATGCAGTAACATGCAGAACATCCAAAATATCAATGCAGGCTTTTCTTGTAACGGCAGAGTACGACATGTGAAGTATGTTAAGTGTAAAGAAAAGCAACACCTCTACACGGCGCTGTTGTTGTAAAACCTGATTGATGCAGTAACATGCAGAACATCCAAAATATCAATGCAGGCTTTTCTTGTAAAGCGAGAGTTTAAAATGTGAAGTATGTTAAGTGTAGAGAAAAGCAACACTACTACATGGCGCTGTTGTTGTAATATCTGAATGATGCGATAACATGCAGAAGATCCAAAATATCAATGCAGGCTTTTCTTGTAAAGCGAGAGTTTAAAATGTGAGGTATGTTAAGTGTAAAGAAAAGCAACACTACTACATTGCGCTGTTGTTGTAATATCTGGCTGATGCAGTAACATGCAGAACATCCAAAATATCAATGCAGGCTTTTCCTGTAACGGAAGAGTACGACATGTGAAGTATGTTAAATATAAAGAAAAGCAACACCTCTACACGGCGCTGTTGTTGTAATATCTGACTGATGCAGTAACACGCAGAACATCCAAAATATCAATGCAGGCTTTTCCTGTAACGGCAGAGTACGACATGTGAAGTATGCTAAGTGTAAAGAAAAGCCACACTACTACATGGCGCTGTTGTTGTAATATCTGATTGATGCAGTAATATGCAGAACCTCCAAAATATCAATGCAGGCTTTTCTTGTAACGGCAGAGTACGACATGTGAAGTACGTTAAGTGTAAAGAAAAGCCACACTACTACATGGCGCTGTTGTTGTAATAATTGACTGATGCAGTAACATGCAGAACATCCAAAATATCAATGCAGGCTTTTCCTGTAACGGCAGAGTACGACATGTGAAGTATGTTAAATGTAAAGAAAAGCAACACCTCTACACGGCGCGGTTGTTGTAATATCTGACTGATGCAGTAACATGCAGAACATCCAAAATATCAATGCTGGCTTTTCTTATAACGGCAGAGTACGGCATGTGAAGTATGTTAAGTGTAAAGAAAACCAACACCTCTACACGGCGCTGTTGTTGTAATATCTGATTGATGCAGTAACATGCAGAACATCCAAAATATCAATGCAGGCTTTTCTTGTAACGGCAGAGTACGACATGTGAAGTATGTTAAGTGTAAAGAAAAGCCACACTACTACATGGCGCTGTTGTTGTAATATCTGACTGATGCAGTAACATGCAGAACATCCAAAATATCAATGCAGGCTTTTCCTGTAACGGCAGAGTATGACATGTGAAGTATGTTAAATGTAAAGAAAAGCAACACCTCTACACGGCGCTGTTGTTGTAATATCTGACTGATGCAATAACATGCAGAACATTGAAAATAACAATGCAGACTTTTCTTGAAACGGGAGAGTACGAAATATGAATAATGCTGAATGTGAAGAAAAAAACACTACTACATGGCGCTGTTGTTTAATATGTGAATGATGCAAAAACATGCAGAACATCCAAAATATCAATGCAGGCTTTTCTTGTAAAGCGAGAGTTTAAAATGTGAAGTATGTTAAGTGTAAAGAAAAGCAACACTACTACATGGCGCTGTTGTTGTAATATCTGACTGATGCAGTAACATGCAGAACATCCAAAATATCAATGCAGGCTTTTCTTGTAACAGGAGAGTACGAAATATGAATAATGCTAAGTGTGAAGAAAAACAGCACTACTACATGGCGCTGTTGTTGTAATATGTGAATGATGCAAAAACATGCAGAACATCCAAAATAACAATGCAGACTTTTCTTGTAACGGGAGAGTACGAAATATGAATAATGCTAAATGTGAAGAAAAAAACACTACTACATGGCGCTGTTGTTTAATATGTGAATGATGCAAAAACATGCAGAACATCCAAAATATCAATGCAGGCTTTTCTTGTAAAGCGAGAGTTTAAAATGTGAAATATGTTAAGTGTAAAGAAAAGCAACACTATTACATGGCGCTGTTGTTGTAATATGTGAATGATGCAAAAACATGCAGAACATCCAAAATAACAATGCAGACTTTTCTTGTAACGGGAGAGTACGAAATATGAATAATGCTAAATGTGAAGAAAAAAACACTACTACATGGCGCTGTTGTTTAATATGTGAATGATGCAAAAACATGCAGAACATCCAAAATATCAATTAAGGCTTTTCTTGTAAAGCGAGAGTTTAAAATGGGAAGTATGTTAAGTGTAAAGAAAAGCAACACTACTACATGGCGCTGTTGTTGCAATATCTGAATGATGCGATAACATGCAGAAGATCCAAAATATCAATGCAGGCTTTTCCTGTAACGGCAGAGTACGACATGTGAAGTATGTTAAGTGTAAAGAAAAGCAACACCTCTACACGGCGCTGTTGTTGTAATACCTGATTGATGCAGTAACATGCAGAACATCCAAAATATCAATGCAGGCTTTTCTTGTAAAGCGAGAGTTTAAAATGTGAAGTATGTCAAGTGTAAAGAAAAGCAACACTACTACATGGCGCTGTTGTTGTAATATTTGAATGATGCGATAACATGCAGAAGATCCAAAATATCAATGCAGGCTTTTCCTGTAACGGCAGAGTACGACATGTGAAGTATGTTAAGTGTAAAGAAAAGCCACACTACTACATGGCGCTGTTGTTGTAATATCTGAATGATGCGATAACATGCAGAAGATCCAAAATATCAATGCAGGCTTTTCCTGTAACGGCAGAGTACGACATGTGAAGTATGTTAAGTGTAAAGAAAAGCTACACCTCTACACGGCGCTTTTGTTGTAATATCTGACTGATGCAGTAACATGCAGAACATCCAAAATATCAATGCAGGCTTTTCCTGTAACGGCAGAGTACGACATGTGAAGTACGTTAAGTGTAAAGAAAAGCCACACTACTACATGGCGCTGTTGTTGTAATATTTGACTGATGAAGTAACATGCAGAACATCCAAAATATCAATGCAGGCTTTTCTTGTAACGGCAGAGTACGACATGTGAAGTATGTTAAGTGTAAAGAAAAGCCACACTACTACATGGCGCTATTGTTCTAATATCTGACTGATGCAGTAACATGCAGAACATCCAAAATATCAATGCAGGCTTTTCCTGTAACGGCAGGTTACGACATGTGAAGTATGTTAAATGTAAAGAAAAGCAACACCTCTACACGGCGCTGTTGTTGTAATATCTGACTGATGCAGTAACATGCAGAACATCCAAAATATCAATGCAGGCTTTTCCTGTAACGGCAGAGTACGACATGTGAAGTATGCTAAGTGTAAAGAAAAGCCACACTACTACATGGCGCTGTTGTTGTAATATCTGACTGATGCAGTAACATGCAGAACATCCAAAATATCAATGCAGGCTTTTCTTGTAACGGCAGAGTACGACATGTGAAATATGTTAAGTGTAAAGAAAAGCAACACCTCTACACGGCGCTGTAGTTGTAATATCTGACTGATGCAGTAACATGCAGAACATCCAAAATATCAATGCAGGCTTTTCTTGTAACGGCAGAGTACGACATGTGAAGTATTTTAAGTGTAAAGAAAAGCAACACCTCTACACGGCGCTGTTGTTGTAATACCTGATTGATGCAGTAACATGCAGAACATCCAAAATATCAATGCAGGCTTTTCTTGTAAAGCGAGAGTTTAAAATGTGAAGTATGTTAAGTGTAAAGAAAAGCAACACTACTACATGGCGCTGTTGTTGTAATATCTGAATGATGCGATAACATGCAGAAGATCCAAAATATCAATGCAGGCTTTTCTTGTAAAGCGAGAGTTTAAAATGTGAGGTATGTTAAGTGTAAAGAAAAGCAACACTACTACATGGCGCTGTTGTTGTAATATCTGGCTGATGCAGTAACATGCAGAACATCCAAAATATCAATGCAGGCTTTTCCTGTAACGGCAGAGTACGACATGTGCAGTATGTTAAATGTAAAGAAAAGCAACACCTCTACACGGCGCTGTTGTTGTAATATCTGACTGATGCAGTAACATGCAGAACATCCAAAATATCAATGCAGGCTTTTCCTGTAACGGCAGAGTACGACATGTGAAGTATGCTAAGTGTAAAGAAAAGCCACACTACTACATGGCGCTGTTGTTGTAATATCTGACTGATGCAGTAACATGCAGAACATCCAAAATATCAATGAAGGCTTTTCCTGTAACGGCAGAGTACGACATGTGAAGTATGTTAAATGTAAAGAAAAGCAACACCTCTACACGGCGCTGTTGTTGTAATATCTGACTGATGCAGTAACATGCAGAACATCCAAAATATCAATGCAGGCTTTTCTTGTAACGGCAGAGTACGACATGTGAAGTATGTTAAATGTAAAGAAAAGCAACACCTCTACACGGCGCTGTTGTTGTAATATCTGACTGATGCAGTAACATGCAGAACATCCAAAATATCAATGCAGGCTTTTCCTGTAACGGCAGACTACGACATGTGAAGTATGCTAAGTGTAAAGAAAAGCCACACTACTACATGGCGCTGTTGTTGTAATATCTGACTGATGCAGTAACATGCAGAACATCCAAAATATCAATGCAGGCTTTTCTTGTAACGGCAGAGTACGACATGTGAAGTATGTTAAGTGTAAAGAAAAGCAACACGTCTACACGGCGCAGTTGTTGTAATACCTGATTGATGCAGTAACATGCAGAACATCCAAAATATCAATGCAGGCTTTTCTTGTAACGGCAGAGTACGACATGTGAAGTATGTTAAGTGTAAAGAAAAGCAACACCTCTACACGGCGCTGTTGTTGTAATACCTGATTGATGCAGTAACATGCAGAACATCCAAAATATCAATGCAGGCTTTTCTTGTAACGGCAGAGTACGACATGTGAAGTACGTTAATTGTAAAGAAAAGCCACACTACTACATGGCGCTGTTGTTGTAGTATCTGACTGATGCAGTAACATGCAGAACATCCAAAATATCAATGCAGGCTTTTCTTGTAACGTGAGAGTACGAAATGTGAGGTATGTTAAGTGTAAAGAAAAGCAACACTACTAAATGGCGCTGTTGTTGTAATATCTGACTGATGCAGTAACATGCAGAACATCCAAAATATCAATGCAGGCTTTTCTTGTAACGGCAGAGTACGACATGTGAAGTACATTAAGTGTAAAGAAAAGCCACACTACAACACGGCGCTGTTGTTGTAATATCTGACTGATGCAGTAATATGCAGGACATCCAAAATATCAATGCAGGCTTTTTTTTGTAACGGCAGAGTACGACATGTGAAGTACGTTAAGTGTTAAGGAAAGCCACACTACTACACGGCGCTGTTGTTGTAATATCTGACTGATGCAGTAACATGCAGAACATCCAAAATATCAATGCAGGCTTTTCTGGTAACGGCAGAGTACGACATGTGAAGTATGTTAAGTGTAAAGAAAAGCCACTCTACTACATGGCGCTGTTGTTGTAATATCTGAATGATGCGATAACATGCAGAACATCCAAAATATCAATGCAGGCTTTTCTTGTAACATGAGAGTACGAAATGTGAAGTATGTTAAGTGTAAAGAAAAGCCACACTACTACATGGCGCTGTTGTAATATCTGACTGATGCAATAACATGCAGAACATCCAAAATAACAATGCAGGCTTTTCTTGTAACGTGAGAGTACGAAATGTGAGGTATGTTAAGTGTAAAGAAAAGCAACACTACTACATGGCGCTGTTGTAATATCTGACTGATGCAATAACATGCAGAACATCCAAAATAACAATGCAGGCTTTTCTTGTAACGTGAGAGTACGAAATGTGAGGTATGTTAAGTGTAAAGAAAAGCAACACTACTACATGGCGCTGTTGTTGTAATATCTGACTGATGCAATAACATGCAGAACATCCAAACTATCAATGCAGGCTTTTCTTGTAAAGCGAGAGTTTAAAATGTGAAGTATGTTAAGTGTAAAGAAAAGCTACACCTCTACACGGCGCTTTTGTTGTAATATCTGACTGATGCAGTAACATGCAGAACATCCAAAATATCAATGCAGGCTTTTCCTGTAACGGCAGAGTACGACATGTGAAGTACGTTAAGTGTAAAGAAAAGCCACACTACTACATGGCGCTGTTGTTGTAATACCTGATTGATGCAGTAACATGCAGAACATCCAAAATATCAATGCAGGCTTTTCTTGTAACGGCAGAATACGACATGTGAAGTATTTTAAGTGTAAAGAAAAGCCACACTACTACATGGCGCTGTTGTTGTAATATTTGACTGATGCAGTAACATGCAGAACATCCAAAATATCAATGCAGGCTTTTCTTGTAACGGCAGAGTACGACATGCGAAGTATGATAAGTGTAAAGAAAAGCCACACTACTACGTGGCGCTGTTGTTGTAATATCTGACTGATGCAGTAACATGCAGAACATCCAAAATATCAATGCAGGCTTTTCCTGTAACGGCAGGTTACGACATGTGAAGTATGTTAAATGTAAAGAAAAGCAACACCTCTACACGGCGCTGTTGTTGTAATATCTGACTGATGCAGTAACATGCAGAACATCCAAAATATCAATGCAGGCTTTTCCTGTAACGGCAGAGTACGACATGTGAAGTATGCTAAGTGTAAAGAAAAGCCACACTACTACATGGCGCTGTTGTTGTAATAACTGACTGATGCAGTAACATGCAGAACATCCAAAATATCAATGCAGGCTTTTCTTGTAACGGCAGAGTACGACATGTGAAGTATGTTAAGTGTAAAGAAAAGCAACACCTCTACACGGCGCTGTTGTTGTAATATCTGACTGATGCAGTAACATGCAGAACATCCAAAATATCACTGCAGGCTTTTCTTGTAACGGCAGAGTACGACATGTGAAGTATGTTAAGTGTAAAGAAAAGCAACACCTCTACACGGCGCTGTTGTTGTAATACCTGATTGATGCAGTAACATGCAGAACATCCAAAATATCAATGCAGGCTTTTCTTGTAAAGCGAGAGTTTAAAATGTGAAGTATGTTAAGTGTAAAGAAAAGCAACACTACTACATGGCGCTGTTGTTGTAATATCTGAATGATGCGATAACATGCAGAAGATCCAAAATATCAATGCAGGCTTTTCTTGTAAAGCGAGAGTTTAAAATGTGAGGTATGTTAAGTGTAAAGAAAAGCAACACTACTACATGGCGCTGGTGTTGTAATATCTGGCTGATGCAGTAACATGCAGAACATCCAAAATATCAATGCAGGCTTTTCCTGTAACGGCAGAGTACGACATGTGCAGTATGTTAAATGTAAAGAAAAGCAACACCTCTACACGGCGCTGTTGTTGTAATATCTGACTGATGCAGTAACATGCAGAACATCCAAAATATCAATGCAGGCTTTTCCTGTAACGGCAGAGTACGACATGTGAAGTATGCTAAGTGTAAAGAAAAGCCACACTACTACATGGCGCTGTTGTTGTAATATCTGACTGATGCAGTAAAATGTAGAACCTCCAAAATATCAATGCAGGCTTTTCTTGTAACGGCAGAGTACGACATGTGAAGTACGTTAAGTTTAAAGAAAAGCCACACAACTACATGGCGCTGTTGTTGTAATATCTGACTGATGCAGTAACATGCAGAACATCCAAAATATCAATGAAGGCTTTTCCTGTAACGGCAGAGTACGACATGTGAAGTATGTTAAATGTAAAGAAAAGCAACACCTCTACACGGCGCTGTTGTTGTAATATCTGACTGATGCAGTAACATGCAGAACATCCAAAATATCAATGCAGGCTTTTCCTGTAACGGCAGAGTACGACATGTGAAGTATGCTAAGTGTAAAGAAAAGCCACACTACTACATGGCGCTGTTGTTGTAATATCTGACTGATGCAGTAACATGCAGAACATCCAAAATATCAATGCAGGCTTTTCTTGTAACGGCAGAGTACGACATGTGAAGTATGTTAAGTGTAAAGAAAAGCAACACCTCTACACGGCGCTGTTGTTGTAATATCTGACTGATGCAGTAACATGCAGAACATCCAAAATATCAATGCAGGCTTTTCTTGTAACGGCAGAGTACGACATGTGAAGTATGTTAAGTGTAAAGAAAAGCAACACCTCTACACGGCGCTGTTGTTGTAATACCTGATTGATGCAGTAACATGCAGAACATCCAAAATATCAATGCAGGCTTTTCTTGTAAAGCGAGAGTTTAAAATGTGAAGTATGTTAAGTGTAAAGAAAAGCAACACTACTACATGGCGCTGTTGTTGTAATACCTGAATGATGCGATAACATGCAGAAGATCCAAAATATCAATGCAGGCTTTTCTTGTAAAGCGAGAGTTTAAAATGTGAGGTATGTTAAGTGTAAAGAAAAGCAACACTACTACATGGCGCTGTTGTTGTAATATCTGAATGATGCGATAACATGCAGAAGATCCAAAATATCAATGCAGGCTTTTCCTGTAACGGCAGAGTACGACATGTGAAGTATGTTAAGTGTAAAGAAAAGCTACACCTCTACACGGCGCTTTTGTTGTAATATCTGACTGATGCAGTAACATGCAGAACATCCAAAATATTAATGCAGGCTTTTCCTGTAACGGCAGAGTACGACATGTGAAGTATGTTAAGTGTAAAGAAAAGCCACACTACTACATGGCGCTGTTGTTGTAATATTTGACTGATGCAGTAACACGCAGAACATCCAAAATATCAATGCAGGCTTTTCTTGTAACGGCAGAGTACGACATGTGAAGTATGTTAAGTGTAAAGAAAAGCCACACTACTACATGGCGCTGTTGTTCTAATATCTGACTGATGCAGTAACATGCAGAACATCCAAAATATCACTGCAGGCTTTTCTTGTAACGGCAGAGTACGACATGTGAAGTATGTTAAGTGTAAAGAAAAGCAACACCTCTACACGGCGCTGTTGTTGTAATATCTGACTGATGCAGTAACATGCAGAACATCCAAAATATCAATGCAGGCTTTTCCTGTAACGGCAGACCACGACATGTGAAGTATGCTAAGTGTAAAGAAAAGCCACACTACTACATGGCGCTGTTGTTGTAATATCTGACTGATGCAGTAACATGCAGAACATCCAAAATATCAATGCAGGCTTTTCTTGTAACGGCAGAGTACGACATGTGAAGTATGTTAAGTGTAAAGAAAAGCAACACGTCTACACGGCGCAGTTGTTGTAATACCTGATTGATGCAGTAACATGCAGAACATCCAAAATATCAATGCAGGCTTTTCTTGTAACGGCAGAGTACGACATGTGAAGTATGTTAAGTGTAAAGAAAAGCAACACCTCTACACGGCGCTGTTGTTGTAATACCTGATTGATGCAGTAACATGCAGAACATCCAAAATATCAATGCAGGCTTTTCTTGTAAAGCGAGAGTTTAAAATGTGAAGTATGTTAAGTGTAAAGAAAAGCAACACTACTACATGGCGCTGTTGTTGTAATATCTGAATGATGCGATAACATGCAGAAGATCCAAAATATCAATGCAGGCTTTTCTTGTAAAGCGAGAGTTTAAAATGTGAGGTATGCTAAGTGTAAAGAAAAGCAACACTACTACATGGCGCTGTTGTTGTAATATCTGGCTGATGCAGTAACATGCAGAACATCCAAAATATCAATGCAGGCTTTTCCTGTAACGGCAGAGTACGACATGTGCAGTATGTTAAATGTAAAGAAAAGCAACACCTCTACACGGCGCTGTTGTTGTAATATCTGACTGATGCAGTAACATGCAGAACATCCAAAATATCAATGCAGGCTTTTCTTGTAACGGCAGAGTACGACATGTGAAGTATGTTAAATGTAAAGAAAAGCAACACCTCTACACGGCGCTGTTGTTGTAATATCTGACTGATGCAGTAACATGCAGAACATCCAAAATATCAATGCAGGCTTTTCCTGTAACGGCAGACTACGACATGTGAAGTATGCTAAGTGTAAAGAAAAGCCACACTACTACATGGCGCTGTTGTTGTAATATCTGACTGATGCAGTAACATGCAGAACATCCAAAATATCAATGCAGGCTTTTCTTGTAACGGCAGAGTACGACATGTGAAGTATGTTAAGTGTAAAGAAAAGCAACACCTCTACACGGCGCTGTTGTTGTAATACCTGATTGATGCAGTAACATGCAGAACATCCAAAATATCAATGCAGGCTTTTCTTGTAACGGCAGAGTATGACATGTGAAGTACGTTAATTGTAAAGAAAAGCCACACTACTACATGGCGCTGTTGTTGTAGTATCTGACTGATGCAGTAACATGCAGAACATCCAAAATATCAATGCAGGCTTTTCTTGTAACGGCAGAGTACGACATGTGAAGTACGTTAAGTGTAAAGAAAAGCCACACTACTACATGGCGCTGTTGTTGTAATATCTGACTGATGCAGTAACATGCAGAACATCCAAAATATCAATGCAGGCTTTTCTTGTAACGGCAGAGTACGACATGTGAAGTACATTAAGTGTAAAGAAAAGCCATACTACAACACGGCGCTGTTGTTGTAATATCTGACTGATGCAGTAATATGCAGGACATCCAAAATATCAATGCAGGCTTTTTTTGTAACGGCAGAGTACGACATGTGAAGTACGTTAAGTGTAAAGGAAAGCCACACTACTACACGGCGCTGTTGTTGTAATATCTGGCTGATGCAGTAACATGCAGAACATCCAAAATATCAATGCAGGCTTTTCTTGTAAAGCGAGAGTTTAAAATGTGAGGTATGTTAAGTGTAAAGAAAAGCAACACTACTACATGGCGCTGTTGTTGTAATATCTGAATGATGCGATAACATGCAGAAGATCCAAAATATCAATGCAGGCTTTTCTTGTAAAGCGAGAGTTTAAAATGTGAGGTATGTTAAGTGTAAAGAAAAGCAACACTACTACATGGCGCTGTTGTTGTAATATCTGGCTGATGCAGTAACATGCAGAACATCCAAAATATCAATGCAGGCTTTTCCTGTAACGGCAGAGTACGACATGTGCAGTATGTTAAATGTAAAGAAAAGCAACACCTCTACACGGCGCTGTTGTTGTAATATCTGACTGATGCAGTAACATGCAGAACATCCATAATATCAATGCAGGCTTTTCCTGTAACGGCAGAGTACGACATGTGAACTATGCTAAGTGTAAAGAAAAGCCACACTACTACATGGCGCTGTTGTTGTAATATCTGACTGATGCAGTAACATGCAGAACATCCAAAATATCAATGAAGGCTTTTCCTGTAACGGCAGAGTACGACATGTGAAGTATGTTAAATGTAAAGAAAAGCAACACCTCTACACGGCGCTGTTGTTGTAATATCTGACTGATGCAGTAACATGCAGAACATCCAAAATATCAATGCAGGCTTTTCTTGTAACGGCAGAGTACGACATGTGAAGTATGTTAAATGTAAAGAAAAGCAACACCTCTACACGGCGCTGTTGTTGTAATATCTGACTGATGCAGTAACATGCAGAACATCCAAAATATCAATGCAGGCTTTTCCTGTAACGGCAGACCACGACATGTGAAGTATGCTAAGTGTAAAGAAAAGCCACACTACTACATGGCGCTGTTGTTGTAATATCTGACTGATGCAGTAACATGCAGAACATCCAAAATATCAATGCAGGCTTTTCTTGTAACGGCAGAGTACGACATGTGAAGTATGTTAAGTGTAAAGAAAAGCAACACGTCTACACGGCGCAGTTGTTGTAATACCTGATTGATGCAGTAACATGCAGAACATCCAAAATATCAATGCAGGCTTTTCTTGTAACGGCAGAGTACGACATGTGAAGTATGTTAAGTGTAAAGAAAAGCAACACCTCTACAGGGCGCTGTTGTTGTAATACCTGATTGATGCAGTAACATGCAGAACATCCAAAATATCAATGCAGGCTTTTCTTGTAACGGCAGAGTACGACATGTGAAGTACGTTAATTGTAAAGAAAAGCAACACCTCTACACGGCGCTGTTGTTGTAATATCTGACTGATGCAGTAACATGCAGAACATCCAAAATATCAATGCAGGCTTTTCCTGTAACGGCAGAGTACGACATGTGCAGTATGTTAAATGTAAAGAAAAGCAACACCTCTACACGGCGCTGTTGTAATATCTGACTGATGCAGTAACATGCAGAACATCCAAAATATCAATGCAGGCTTTTCCTGTAACGGCAGACCACGACATGTGAAGTATGCTAAGTGTAAAGAAAAGCCACACTACTACATGGCGCTGTTGTTGTAATATCTGACTGATGCAGTAACATGCAGAACATCCAAAATATCAATGAAGGCTTTTCCTGTAACGGCAGAGTACGACATGTGAAGTATGTTAAATGTAAAGAAAAGCAACACCTCTACACGGCGCTGTTGTTGTAATATCTGACTGATGCAGTAACATGCAGAACATCCAAAATATCAATGCAGGCTTTTCTTGTAACGGCAGAGTACGACATGAGAAGTATGTTAAATGTAAAGAAAAGCAACACCTCTACACGGCGCTGTTGTTGTAATATCTGACTGATGCAGTAACATGCAGAACATCCAAAATATCAATGCAGGCTTTTCCTGTAACGGCAGACCACGACATGTGAAGTATGCTAAGTGTAAAGAAAAGCCACACTACTACATGGCGCTGTTGTTGTAATATCTGACTGATGCAGTAACATGCAGAACATCCAAAATATCAATGCAGGCTTTTCTTGTAACGGCAGAGTACGACATGTGAAGTATGTTAAGTGTAAAGAAAAGCAACACGTCTACACGGCGCAGTTGTTGTAATACCTGATTGATGCAGTAACATGCAGAACATCCAAAATATCAATGCAGGCTTTTCTTGTAACGGCAGAGTACGACATGTGAAGTATGTTAAGTGTAAAGAAAAGCAACACCTCTACACGGCGCTGTTGTTGTAATACCTGATTGATGCAGTAACATGCAGAACATCCAAAATATCAATGCAGGCTTTTCTTGTAACGGCAGAGTACGACATGTGAAGTACGTTAATTGTAAAGAAAACCAACACCTCTACACGGCGCTGTTGTTGTAATATCTGACTGATGCAGTAACATGCAGAACATCCAAAATATCAATGCAGGCTTTTCCTGTAACGGCAGAGTACGACATGTGAAGTATGCTAAGTGTAAAGAAAAGCCACACTACTACATGGCGCTGTTGTTGTAATATCTGACTGATGCAGTAACATGCAGAACATCCAAAATATCAATGCAGGCTTTTCTTGTAACGGCAGAGTACGACATGTGAAGTATGTTAAGTGTAAAGAAAAGCAACACCTCTACACGGCGCTGTTGTTGTAATATCTGACTGATGCAGTAATATGCAGGACATCCAAAATATCAATGCAGGCTTTTTTTGTAACGGCAGAGTACGACATGTGAAGTACGTTAAGTGTAAAGGAAAGCCACACTACTACACGGCGCTGTTGTTGTAATATCTGACTGATGCAGTAACATGCAGAACATCCAAAATATCAATGCAGGCTTTTCTGGTAACGGCAGAGTACGACATGTGAAGTATGTTAAGTGTAAAGAAAAGCCACTCTACTACATGGCGCTGTTGTTGTAATATCTGAAAGATGCGATAACATGCAGAACATCCAAAATATCAATGCAGGCTTTTCTTGTAACGTGAGAGTACGAAATGTGAAGTATGTTAAGTGTAAAGAAAAGCCACACTACTACATGGCGCTGTTGTAATATCTGACTGATGCAATAACATGCAGAACATCCAAAATAACAATGCAGGCTTTTCTTGTAACGTGAGAGTACGAAATGTGAGGTATGTTAAGTGTAAAGAAAAGCAACACTACTACATGGCGCTGTTGTAATATCTGACTGATGCAATAACATGCAGAACATCCAAAATAACAATGCAGGCTTTTCTTGTAACGTGAGAGTACGAAATGTGAGGTATGTTAAGTGTAAAGAAAAGCAACACTACTACATGGCGCTGTTGTTGTAATATCTGACTGATGCAATAACATGCAGAACATCCAAACTATCAATGCAGGCTTTTCTTGTAACAGGAGAGTACGAAATATGAATAATGCGAAGTGTGAAGGAAAACAGCACTACTACATGGCGCTGTTGTTGTAATATGTGAATGATGCAAAAACATGCAGAACCTCCAAAATATCAATGCAGGCTTTTCTTGTAAAGCGAGAGTTTAAAATGTGAAATATGTTAAGTGTAAAGAAAAGCAACACTATTACATGGCGCTGTTGTTGTAATATCTGAATGATGCGATAACATGCAGAAGATCCAAAATATCAATGCAGGCTTTTCCTGTAACGGCAGAGTACGACATGTGAAGTATGTTAAGTGTAAAGAAAAGCTACACCTCTACACGGCGCTTTTGTTGTAATATCTGACTGATGCAGTAACATGCAGAACATCCAAAATATCAATGCAGGCTTTTCCTGTAACGGCAGAGTACGACATGTGAAGTATGCTAAGTGTAAAGAAAAGCCACACTACTACATGGCGCTGTTGTTGTAATATCTGACTGATGCAGTAACATGCAGAACATCCAAAATAACAATGCAGAATTTTCTTGAAACGGGAGAGTACGAAATGTGGAGTATGTTAAGTGTAAAGAAAAGCAACACTAGTACATGGCGCTGTTGTTGTAATATCTGACTGATGCAGTAACATGCAGAACATCCAAAATATCAATGCAGGCTTTTCTTGTAAAGCGAGAGTTTAAAATGTGAAGTATGTTAAGTGTAAAGAAAAGCAACACTACTACATGGCGCTGTTGTTGTAATATCTGAATGATGCGATAACATGCAGAAGATCCAAAATATCAATGCAGGTTTTTCTTGTAAAGCGAGAGTTTAAAATGTGAGGTATGTTAAGTGTAAAGAAAAGCAACACTACTACATGGCGCTGTTGTTGTAATATCTGACTGATGCAATAACATGCAGAACATCCAAAATAACAATGCAGACTTTTCTTGAAACGGGAGAGTACGAAATGTGAAGTATGTTAAGTGTAAAGAAATGCAACACTAGTACATGGCGCTGTTGTTGTAATATCTGACTGATGCAATAACATGCAGAACATCCAAAATAACAATGCAGACTTTTCTTGTAACGGGAGAGTACGAAATATGAATAATGCTAAATGTGAAGAAAAAAACACTACTACATGGCGCTGTTGTTTAATATGTGAATGATGCAAAAACATGCAGAACATCCAAAATATCAATGCAGGCTTTTCTTGTAAAGCGAGAGTTTAAAATGTGAAGTATGTTAAGTCATAAGAAAAGCAACACTACTACATGGCGCTGTTGTTGCAATATCTGAATGATGCGATAACATGCAGAAGATCCAAAATATCAATGCAGGCTTTTCTTGTAAAGCGAGAGTTTAAAATGTGAAGTTTGTTAAGTGTAAAGAAAAGCAACACTACTACATGGCGCTGTTGTTGTAATATCTGAATGATGCGATAACATGCAGAAGATCCAAAATATCAATGCAGGCTTTTCTTGTAACGGCAGAGTACGACATGTGAAGTATGTTAAGTGTAAAGAAAAGCTACACCTCTACACGGCGCTTTTGTTTTAATATCTGACTGATGCAGTAACATGCAGAACATCCAAAATATCAATGCAAGCTTTTCCTGTAACGGCAGAGTACGACATGTGAAGTACGTTAAGTGTAAAGAAAAGCCACACTACTACATGGCGCTGTTGTTGTAATACCTGACTGATGCAGTAACATGCAGAACATCCAAAATATCAATGCAGGCTTTTCTTGTAACGACAGAGTACGACATGTGAAGTATGTTAAGTGTAAAGAAAAGCCACACTACTACATGGCGCTGTTGTTGTAATATCTGACTGATGCAGTAACATGCAGAACATCCAAAATATCAATGCAGGCTTTTCCTGTAACGGCATGTTACGACATGTGAAGTATGTTAAATGTAAAGAAAAGCAACACCTCTACACGGCGCTGTTTTTGTAATATCTGACTGATGCAGTAACATGTAGAACATCCAAAATATCAATGCAGGCTTTTCCTGTAACGGCAGAGTACGACATGTTAAGTATGCTAAGTGTAAAGAAAAGCCACACTACTACATGGCGCTGTTGTTGTAATATCTGACTGATGCAGTAACATGCAGAACATCCAAAATATCAATGCAGGCTTTTCTTGTAACGGCAGAGTACGACATGTGAAGTATGTTAAGTTTAAAGAAAAGCAACACCTCTACACGGCGCTGTTGTTGTAATATCTGACTGATGCAGTAACATGCAGAACATCCAAAATATCAATGCAGGCTTTTCTTGTAACGGCAGAGTACGACATGTGAAGTATGTTAAGTGTAAAGAAAAGCAACACCTCTACACGGCGCTGTTGTTGTAAAACCTGATTGATGCAGTAACATGCAGAACATCCAAAATATCAATGCAGTCTTTTCTTGTAAAGCGAGAGTTTAAAATGTGAAGTATGTTAAGTGTAGAGAAAAGCAACACTACTACATGGCGCTGTTGTTGTAATATCTGAATGATGCGATAACATGCAGAAGATCCAAAATATCAATGCAGGCTTTTCTTGTAAAGCGAGAGTTTAAAATGTGAGGTATGTTAAGTGTAAAGAAAAGCAACACTACTACATGACGCTGTTGTTGTAATATCTGGCTGATGCAGTAACATGCAGAACATCCAAAATATCAATGCAGGCTTTTCCTGTAACGGAAGAGTACGACATGTGAAGTATGTTAAATATAAAGAAAAGCAACACCTCTACACGGCGCTGTTGTTGTAATATCTGACTGATGCAGTAACACGCAGAACATCCAAAATATCAATGCAGGCTTTTCCTGTAACGGCAGAGTACGACATGTGAAGTATGCTAAGTGTAAAGAAAAGCCACACTACTACATGGCGCTGTTGTTGTAATATCTGATTGATGCAGTAATATGCAGAACCTCCAAAATATCAATGCAGGCTTTTCTTGTAACGGCAGAGTACGACATGTGAAGTTCGTTAAGTGTAAAGAAAAGCCACACTACTACATGGCGCTGTTGTTGTAATAATTGACTGATGCAGTAACATGCAGAACATCCAAAATATCAATGCAGGCTTTTCCTGTAACGGCAGAGTACGACATGTGAAGTATGTTAAATGTAAAGAAAAGCAACACCTCTACACGGCGCGGTTGTTGTAATATCTGACTGATGCAGTCACATGCAGAACATCCAAAATATCAATGCTGGCTTTTCTTATAACGGCAGAGTACGGCATGTGAAGTATGTTAAGTGTAAAGAAAACCAACACCTCTACACGGCGCTGTTGTTGTAATATCTGATTGATGCAGTAACATGCAGAACATCCAAAATATCAATGCAGGCTTTTCTTGTAACGGCAGAGTACGACATGTGAAGTATGTTAAGTGTAAAGAAAAGCCACACTACTACATGGCGCTGTTGTTGTAATATCTGACTGATGCAGTAACATGCAGAACATCCAAAATATCAATGCAGGCTTTTCCTGTAACGGCAGAGTATGACATGTGAAGTATGTTAAATGTAAAGAAAAGCAACACCTCTACACGGCGCTGTTGTTGTAATATCTGACTGATGCAATAACATGCAGAACATTGAAAATAACAATGCAGACTTTTCTTGAAACGGGAGAGTACGAAATATGAATAATGCTGAATGTGAAGAAAAAAACACTACTACATGGCGCTGTTGTTTAATATGTGAATGATGCAAAAACATGCAGAACATCCAAAATATCAATGCAGGCTTTTCTTGTAAAGCGAGAGTTTAAAATGTGAAGTATGTTAAGTGTAAAGAAAAGCAACACTACTACATGGCGCTGTTGTTGTAATATCTGACTGATGCAGTAACATGCAGAACATCCAAAATATCAATGCAGGCTTTTCTTGTAACAGGAGAGTACGAAATATGAATAATGCTAAGTGTGAAGAAAAACAGCACTACTACATGGCGCTGTTGTTGTAATATGTGAATGATGCAAAAACATGCAGAACATCCAAAATAACAATGCAGACTTTTCTTGTAACGGGAGAGTACGAAATATGAATAATGCTAAATGTGAAGAAAAAAACACTACTACATGGCGCTGTTGTTTAATATGTGAATGATGCAAAAACATGCAGAACATCCAAAATATCAATGCAGGCTTTTCTTGTAAAGCGAGAGTTTAAAATGTGAAATATGTTAAGTGTAAAGAAAAGCAACACTATTACATGGCGCTGTTGTTGTAATATGTGAATGATGCAAAAACATGCAGAACATCCAAAATAACAATGCAGACTTTTCTTGTAACGGGAGAGTACGAAATATGAATAATGCTAAATGTGAAGAAAAAAACACTACTACATGGCGCTGTTGTTTAATATGTGAATGATGCAAAAACATGCAGAACATCCAAAATATCAATTAAGGCTTTTCTTGTAAAGCGAGAGTTTAAAATGGGAAGTATGTTAAGTGTAAAGAAAAGCAACACTACTACATGGCGCTGTTGTTGCAATATCTGAATGATGCGATAACATGCAGAAGATCCAAAATATCAATGCAGGCTTTTCCTGTAACGGCAGAGTACGACATGTGAAGTATGTTAAGTGTAAAGAAAAGCAACACCTCTACACGGCGCTGTTGTTGTAATACCTGATTGATGCAGTAACATGCAGAACATCCAAAATATCAATGCAGGCTTTTCTTGTAAAGCGAGAGTTTAAAATGTGAAGTATGTCAAGTGTAAAGAAAAGCAACACTACTACATGGCGCTGTTGTTGTAATATTTGAATGATGCGATAACATGCAGAAGATCCAAAATATCAATGCAGGCTTTTCCTGTAACGGCAGAGTACGACATGTGAAGTATGTTAAGTGTAAAGAAAAGCCACACTACTACATGGCGCTGTTGTTGTAATATCTGAATGATGCGATAACATGCAGAAGATCCAAAATATCAATGCAGGCTTTTCCTGTAACGGCAGAGTACGACATGTGAAGTATGTTAAGTGTAAAGAAAAGCTACACCTCTACACGGCGCTTTTGTTGTAATATCTGACTGATGCAGTAACATGCAGAACATCCAAAATATCAATGCAGGCTTTTCCTGTAACGGCAGAGTACGACATGTGAAGTACGTTAAGTGTAAAGAAAAGCCACACTACTACATGGCGCTGTTGTTGTAATATTTGACTGATGAAGTAACATGCAGAACATCCAAAATATCAATGCAGGCTTTTCTTGTAACGGCAGAGTACGACATGTGAAGTATGTTAAGTGTAAAGAAAAGCCACACTACTACATGGCGCTATTGTTCTAATATCTGACTGATGCAGTAACATGCAGAACATCCAAAATATCAATGCAGGCTTTTCCTGTAACGGCAGGTTACGACATGTGAAGTATGTTAAATGTAAAGAAAAGCAACACCTCTACACGGCGCTGTTGTTGTAATATCTGACTGATGCAGTAACATGCAGAACATCCAAAATATCAATGCAGGCTTTTCCTGTAACGGCAGAGTACGACATGTGAAGTATGCTAAGTGTAAAGAAAAGCCACACTACTACATGGCGCTGTTGTTGTAATATCTGACTGATGCAGTAACATGCAGAACATCCAAAATATCAATGCAGGCTTTTCTTGTAACGGCAGAGTACGACATGTGAAATATGTTAAGTGTAAAGAAAAGCAACACCTCTACACGGCGCTGTAGTTGTAATATCTGACTGATGCAGTAACATGCAGAACATCCAAAATATCAATGCAGGCTTTTCTTGTAACGGCAGAGTACGACATGTGAAGTATTTTAAGTGTAAAGAAAAGCAACACCTCTACACGGCGCTGTTGTTGTAATACCTGATTGATGCAGTAACATGCAGAACATCCAAAATATCAATGCAGGCTTTTCTTGTAAAGCGAGAGTTTAAAATGTGAAGTATGTTAAGTGTAAAGAAAAGCAACACTACTACATGGCGCTGTTGTTGTAATATCTGAATGATGCGATAACATGCAGAAGATCCAAAATATCAATGCAGGCTTTTCTTGTAAAGCGAGAGTTTAAAATGTGAGGTATGTTAAGTGTAAAGAAAAGCAACACTACTACATGGCGCTGTTGTTGTAATATCTGGCTGATGCAGTAACATGCAGAACATCCAAAATATCAATGCAGGCTTTTCCTGTAACGGCAGAGTACGACATGTGCAGTATGTTAAATGTAAAGAAAAGCAACACCTCTACACGGCGCTGTTGTTGTAATATCTGACTGATGCAGTAACATGCAGAACATCCAAAATATCAATGCAGGCTTTTCCTGTAACGGCAGAGTACGACATGTGAAGTATGCTAAGTGTAAAGAAAAGCCACACTACTACATGGCGCTGTTGTTGTAATATCTGACTGATGCAGTAACATGCAGAACATCCAAAATATCAATGAAGGCTTTTCCTGTAACGGCAGAGTACGACATGTGAAGTATGTTAAATGTAAAGAAAAGCAACACCTCTACACGGCGCTGTTGTTGTAATATCTGACTGATGCAGTAACATGCAGAACATCCAAAATATCAATGCAGGCTTTTCTTGTAACGGCAGAGTACGACATGTGAAGTATGTTAAATGTAAAGAAAAGCAACACCTCTACACGGCGCTGTTGTTGTAATATCTGACTGATGCAGTAACATGCAGAACATCCAAAATATCAATGCAGGCTTTTCCTGTAACGGCAGACTACGACATGTGAAGTATGCTAAGTGTAAAGAAAAGCCACACTACTACATGGCGCTGTTGTTGTAATATCTGACTGATGCAGTAACATGCAGAACATCCAAAATATCAATGCAGGCTTTTCTTGTAACGGCAGAGTACGACATGTGAAGTATGTTAAGTGTAAAGAAAAGCAACACGTCTACACGGCGCAGTTGTTGTAATACCTGATTGATGCAGTAACATGCAGAACATCCAAAATATCAATGCAGGCTTTTCTTGTAACGGCAGAGTACGACATGTGAAGTATGTTAAGTGTAAAGAAAAGCAACACCTCTACACGGCGCTGTTGTTGTAATACCTGATTGATGCAGTAACATGCAGAACATCCAAAATATCAATGCAGGCTTTTCTTGTAACGGCAGAGTACGACATGTGAAGTACGTTAATTGTAAAGAAAAGCCACACTACTACATGGCGCTGTTGTTGTAGTATCTGACTGATGCAGTAACATGCAGAACATCCAAAATATCAATGCAGGCTTTTCTTGTAACGTGAGAGTACGAAATGTGAGGTATGTTAAGTGTAAAGAAAAGCAACACTACTAAATGGCGCTGTTGTTGTAATATCTGACTGATGCAGTAACATGCAGAACATCCAAAATATCAATGCAGGCTTTTCTTGTAACGGCAGAGTACGACATGTGAAGTACATTAAGTGTAAAGAAAAGCCACACTACAACACGGCGCTGTTGTTGTAATATCTGACTGATGCAGTAATATGCAGGACATCCAAAATATCAATGCAGCCTTTTTTTTGTAACGGCAGAGTACGACATGTGAAGTACGTTAAGTGTAAAGGAAAGCCACACTACTACACGGCGCTGTTGTTGTAATATCTGACTGATGCAGTAACATGCAGAACATCCAAAATATCAATGCAGGCTTTTCTGGTAACGGCAGAGTACGACATGTGAAGTATGTTAAGTGTAAAGAAAAGCCACTCTACTACATGGCGCTGTTGTTGTAATATCTGAATGATGCGATAACATGCAGAACATCCAAAATATCAATGCAGGCTTTTCTTGTAACGTGAGAGTACGAAATGTGAAGTATGTTAAGTGTAAAGAAAAGCCACACTACTACATGGCGCTGTTGTAATATCTGACTGATGCAATAACATGCAGAACATCCAAAATAACAATGCAGGCTTTTCTTGTAACGTGAGAGTACGAAATGTGAGGTATGTTAAGTGTAAAGAAAAGCAACACTACTACATGGCGCTGTTGTAATATCTGACTGATGCAATAACATGCAGAACATCCAAAATAACAATGCAGGCTTTTCTTGTAACGTGAGAGTACGAAATGTGAGGTATGTTAAGTGTAAAGAAAAGCAACACTACTACATGGCGCTGTTGTTGTAATATCTGACTGATGCAATAACATGCAGAACATCCAAACTATCAATGCAGGCTTTTCTTGTAAAGCGAGAGTTTAAAATGTGAAGTATGTTAAGTGTAAAGAAAAGCTACACCTCTACACGGCGCTTTTGTTGTAATATCTGACTGATGCAGTAACATGCAGAACATCCAAAATATCAATGCAGGCTTTTCCTGTAACGGCAGAGTACGACATGTGAAGTACGTTAAGTGTAAAGAAAAGCCACACTACTACATGGCGCTGTTGTTGTAATACCTGATTGATGCAGTAACATGCAGAACATCCAAAATATCAATGCAGGCTTTTCTTGTAACGGCAGAATACGACATGTGAAGTATTTTAAGTGTAAAGAAAAGCCACACTACTACATGGCGCTGTTGTTGTAATATTTGACTGATGCAGTAACATGCAGAACATCCAAAATATCAATGCAGGCTTTTCTTGTAACGGCAGAGTACGACATGCGAAGTATGATAAGTGTAAAGAAAAGCCACACTACTACGTGGCGCTGTTGTTGTAATATCTGACTGATGCAGTAACATGCAGAACATCCAAAATATCAATGCAGGCTTTTCCTGTAACGGCAGGTTACGACATGTGAAGTATGTTAAATGTAAAGAAAAGCAACACCTCTACACGGCGCTGTTGTTGTAATATCTGACTGATGCAGTAACATGCAGAACATCCAAAATATCAATGCAGGCTTTTCCTGTAACGGCAGAGTACGACATGTGAAGTATGCTAAGTGTAAAGAAAAGCCACACTACTACATGGCGCTGTTGTTGTAATAACTGACTGATGCAGTAACATGCAGAACATCCAAAATATCAATGCAGGCTTTTCTTGTAACGGCATAGTACGACATGTGAAGTATGTTAAGTGTAAAGAAAAGCAACACCTCTACACGGCGCTGTTGTTGTAATATCTGACTGATGCAGTAACATGCAGAACATCCAAAATATCAATGCAGGCTTTTCTTGTAACGGCAGAGTACGACATGTGAAGTATGTTAAGTGTAAAGAAAAGCAACACCTCTACACGGCGCTGTTGTTGTAATACCTGATTGATGCAGTAACATGCAGAACATCCAAAATATCAATGCAGGCTTTTCTTGTAAAGCGAGAGTTTAAAATGTGAAGTATGTTAAGTGTAAAGAAAAGCAACACTACTACATGGCGCTGTTGTTGTAATATCTGAATGATGCGATAACATGCAGAAGATCCAAAATATCAATGCAGGCTTTTCTTGTAAAGCGAGAGTTTAAAATGTGAGGTATGTTAAGTGTAAAGAAAAGCAACACTACTACATGGCGCTGGTGTTGTAATATCTGGCTGATGCAGTAACATGCAGAACATCCAAAATATCAATGCAGGCTTTTCCTGTAACGGCAGAGTACGACATGTGCAGTATGTTAAATGTAAAGAAAAGCAACACCTCTACACGGCGCTGTTGTTGTAATATCTGACTGATGCAGTAACATGCAGAACATCCAAAATATCAATGCAGGCTTTTCCTGTAACGGCAGAGTACGACATGTGAAGTATGCTAAGTGTAAAGAAAAGCCACACTACTACATGGCGCTGTTGTTGTAATATCTGACTGATGCAGTAAAATGTAGAACCTCCAAAATATCAATGCAGGCTTTTCTTGTAACGGCAGAGTACGACATGTGAAGTACGTTAAGTTTAAAGAAAAGCCACACTACTACATGGCGCTGTTGTTGTAATATCTGACTGATGCAGTAACATGCAGAACATCCAAAATATCAATGAAGGCTTTTCCTGTAACGGCAGAGTACGACATGTGAAGTATGTTAAATGTAAAGAAAAGCAACACCTCTACACGGCGCTGTTGTTGTAATATCTGACTGATGCAGTAACATGCAGAACATCCAAAATATCAATGCAGGCTTTTCCTGTAACGGCAGAGTACGACATGTGAAGTATGCTAAGTGTAAAGAAAAGCCACACTACTACATGGCGCTGTTGTTGTAATATCTGACTGATGCAGTAACATGCAGAACATCCAAAATATCAATGCAGGCTTTTCTTGTAACGGCAGAGTACGACATGTGAAGTATGTTAAGTGTAAAGAAAAGCAACACCTCTACACGGCGCTGTTGTTGTAATATCTGACTGATGCAGTAACATGCAGAACATCCAAAATATCAATGCAGGCTTTTCTTGTAACGGCAGAGTACGACATGTGAAGTATGTTAAGTGTAAAGAAAAGCAACACCTCTACACGGCGCTGTTGTTGTAATACCTGATTGATGCAGTAACATGCAGAACATCCAAAATATCAATGCAGGCTTTTCTTGTAAAGCGAGAGTTTAAAATGTGAAGTATGTTAAGTGTAAAGAAAAGCAACACTACTACATGGCGCTGTTGTTGTAATACCTGAATGATGCGATAACATGCAGAAGATCCAAAATATCAATGCTGGCTTTTCTTGTAAAGCGAGAGTTTAAAATGTGAGGTATGTTAAGTGTAAAGAAAAGCAACACTACTACATGGCGCTGTTGTTGTAATATCTGAATGATGCGATAACATGCAGAAGATCCAAAATATCAATGCAGGCTTTTCCTGTAACGGCAGAGTACGACATGTGAAGTATGTTAAGTGTAAAGAAAAGCTACACCTCTACACGGCGCTTTTGTTGTAATATCTGACTGATGCAGTAACATGCAGAACATCCAAAATATTAATGCAGGCTTTTCCTGTAACGGCAGAGTACGACATGTGAAGTATGTTAAGTGTAAAGAAAAGCCACACTACTACATGGCGCTGTTGTTGTAATATTTGACTGATGCAGTAACACGCAGAACATCCAAAATATCAATGCAGGCTTTTCTTGTAACGGCAGAGTACGACATGTGAAGTATGTTAAGTGTAAAGAAAAGCCACACTACTACATGGCGCTGTTGTTCTAATATCTGACTGATGCAGTAACATGCAGAACATCCAAAATATCACTGCAGGCTTTTCTTCTAACGGCAGAGTACGACATGTGAAGTATGTTAAGTGTAAAGAAAAGCAACACCTCTACACGGCGCTGTTGTTGTAATATCTGACTGATGCAGTAACATGCAGAACATCCAAAATATCAATGCAGGCTTCTCCTGTAACGGCAGACCACGACATGTGAAGTGTGCTAAGTGTAAAGAAAAGCCACACTACTACATGGCGCTGTTGTTGTAATATCTGACTGATGCAGTAACATGCAGAACATCCAAAATATCAATGCAGGCTTTTCTTGTAACGGCAGAGTACGACATGTGAAGTATGTTAAGTGTAAAGAAAAGCAACACGTCTACACGGCGCAGTTGTTGTAATACCTGATTGATGCAGTAACATGCAGAACATCCAAAATATCAATGCAGGCTTTTCTTGTAACGGCAGAGTACGACATGTGAAGTATGTTAAGTGTAAAGAAAAGCAACACCTCTACACGGCGCTGTTGTTGTAATACCTGATTGATGCAGTAACATGCAGAACATCCAAAATATCAATGCAGGCTTTTCTTGTAAAGCGAGAGTTTAAAATGTGAAGTATGTTAAGTGTAAAGAAAAGCAACACTACTACATGGCGCTGTTGTTGTAATATCTGAATGATGCGATAACATGCAGAAGATCCAAAATATCAATGCAGGCTTTTCTTGTAAAGCGAGAGTTTAAAATGTGAGGTATGCTAAGTGTAAAGAAAAGCAACACTACTACATGGCGCTGTTGTTGTAATATCTGGCTGATGCAGTAACATGCAGAACATCCAAAATATCAATGCAGGCTTTTCCTGTAACGGCAGAGTACGACATGTGCAGTATGTTAAATGTAAAGAAAAGCAACACCTCTACACGGCGCTGTTGTTGTAATATCTGACTGATGCAGTAACATGCAGAACATCCAAAATATCAATGCAGGCTTTTCTTGTAACGGCAGAGTACGACATGTGAAGTATGTTAAATGTAAAGAAAAGCAACACCTCTACACGGCGCTGTTGTTGTAATATCTGACTGATGCAGTAACATGCAGAACATCCAAAATATCAATGCAGGCTTTTCCTGTAACGGCAGACTACGACATGTGAAGTATGCTAAGTGTAAAGAAAAGCCACACTACTACATGGCGCTGTTGTTGTAATATCTGACTGATGCAGTAACATGCAGAACATCCAAAATATCAATGCAGGCTTTTCTTGTAACGGCAGAGTACGACATGTGAAGTATGTTAAGTGTAAAGAAAAGCAACACGTCTACACGGCGCAGTTGTTGTAATACCTGATTGATGCAGTAGCATGCAGAACATCCAAAATATCAATGCAGGCTTTTCTTGTAACGGCAGAGTACGACATGTGAAGTATGTTAAGTGTAAAGAAAAGCAACACCTCTACACGGCGCTGTTGTTGTAATACCTGATTGATGCAGTAACATGCAGAACATCCAAAATATCAATGCAGGCTTTTCTTGTAACGGCAGAGTATGACATGTGAAGTACGTTAATTGTAAAGAAAAGCCACACTACTACATGGCGCTGTTGTTGTAGTATCTGACTGATGCAGTAACATGCAGAACATCCAAAATATCAATGCAGGCTTTTCTTGTAACGGCAGAGTACGACATGTGAAGTACGTTAAGTGTAAAGAAAAGCCACACTACTACATGGCGCTGTTGTTGTAATATCTGACTGATGCAGTAACATGCAGAACATCCAAAATATCAATGCAGGCTTTTCTTGTAACGGCAGAGTACGACATGTGAAGTACATTAAGTGTAAAGAAAAGCCATACTACAACACGGCGCTGTTGTTGTAATATCTGACTGATGCAGTAATATGCAGGACATCCAAAATATCAATGCAGGCTTTTTTTGTAACGGCAGAGTACGACATGTGAAGTACGTTAAGTGTAAAGGAAAGCCACACTACTACACGGCGCTGTTGTTGTAATATCTGGCTGATGCAGTAACATGCAGAACATCCAAAATATCAATGCAGGCTTTTCTTGTAAAGCGAGAGTTTAAAATGTGAGGTATGTTAAGTGTAAAGAAAAGCAACACTACTACATGGCGCTGTTGTTGTAATATCTGAATGATGCGATAACATGCAGAAGATCCAAAATATCAATGCAGGCTTTTCTTGTAAAGCGAGAGTTTAAAATGTGAGGTATGTTAAGTGTAAAGAAAAGCAACACTACTACATGGCGCTGTTGTTGTAATATCTGGCTGATGCAGTAACATGCAGAACATCCAAAATATCAATGCAGGCTTTTCCTGTAACGGCAGAGTACGACATGTGCAGTATGTTAAATGTAAAGAAAAGCAACACCTCTACACGGCGCTGTTGTTGTAATATCTGACTGATGCAGTAACATGCAGAACATCCAAAATATCAATGCAGGCTTTTCCTGTAACGGCAGAGTACGACATGTGAACTATGCTAAGTGTAAAGAAAAGCCACACTACTACATGGCGCTGTTGTTGTAATATCTGACTGATGCAGTAACATGCAGAACATCCAAAATATCAATGAAGGCTTTTCCTGTAACGGCAGAGTACGACATGTGAAGTATGTTAAATGTAAAGAAAAGCAACACCTCTACACGGCGCTGTTGTTGTAATATCTGACTGATGCAGTAACATGCAGAACATCCAAAATATCAATGCAGGCTTTTCTTGTAACGGCAGAGTACGACATGTGAAGTATGTTAAATGTAAAGAAAAGCAACACCTCTACACGGCGCTGTTGTTGTAATATCTGACTGATGCAGTAACATGCAGAACATCCAAAATATCAATGCAGGCTTTTCCTGTAACGGCAGACCACGACATGTGAAGTATGCTAAGTGTAAAGAAAAGCCACACTACTACATGGCGCTGTTGTTGTAATATCTGACTGATGCAGTAACATGCAGAACATCCAAAATGTCAATGCAGGCTTTTCTTGTAACGGCAGAGTACGACATGTGAAGTATGTTAAGTGTAAAGAAAAGCAACACGTCTACACGGCGCAGTTGTTGTAATACCTGATTGATGCAGTAACATGCAGAACATCCAAAATATCAATGCAGGCTTTTCTTGTAACGGCAGAGTACGACATGTGAAGTATGTTAAGTGTAAAGAAAAGCAACACCTCTACAGGGCGCTGTTGTTGTAATACCTGATTGATGCAGTAACATGCAGAACATCCAAAATATCAATGCAGGCTTTTCTTGTAACGGCAGAGTACGACATGTGAAGTACGTTAATTGTAAAGAAAAGCAACACCTCTACACGGCGCTGTTGTTGTAATATCTGACTGATGCAGTAACATGCAGAACATCCAAAATATCAATGCAGGCTTTTCCTGTAACGGCAGAGTACGACATGTGCAGTATGTTAAATGTAAAGAAAAGCAACACCTCTACACGGCGCTGTTGTAATATCTGACTGATGCAGTAACATGCAGAACATCCAAAATATCAATGCAGGCTTTTCCTGTAACGGCAGACCAAGACATGTGAAGTATGCTAAGTGTAAAGAAAAGCCACACTACTACATGGCGCTGTTGTTGTAATATCTGACTGATGCAGTAACATGCAGAACATCCAAAATATCAATGAAGGCTTTTCCTGTAACGGCAGAGTACGACATGTGAAGTATGTTAAATGTAAAGAAAAGCAACACCTCTACACGGCGCTGTTGTTGTAATATCTGACTGATGCAGTAACATGCAGAACATCCAAAATATCAATGCAGGCTTTTCCTGTAACGGCAGACCACGACATGTGAAGTATGCTAAGTGTAAAGAAAAGCCACACTACTACATGGCGCTGTTGTTGTAATATCTGACTGATGCAGTAACATGCAGAACATCCAAAATATCAATGCAGGCTTTTCTTGTAACGGCAGAGTACGACATGTGAAGTATGTTAAGTGTAAAGAAAAGCAACACGTCTACACGGCGCAGTTGTTGTAATACCTGATTGATGCAGTAACATGCAGAACATCCAAAATATCAATGCAGGCTTTTCTTGTAACGGCAGAGTACGACATGTGAAGTATGTTAAGTGTAAAGAAAAGCAACACCTCTACACGGCGCTGTTGTTGTAATACCTGATTGATGCAGTAACATGCAGAACATCCAAAATATCAATGCAGGCTTTTCTTGTAACGGCAGAGTACGACATGTGAAGTACGTTAATTGTAAAGAAAACCAACACCTCTACACGGCGCTGTTGTTGTAATATCTGACTGATGCAGTAACATGCAGAACATCCAAAATATCAATGCAGGCTTTTCCTGTAACGGCAGAGTACGACATGTGAAGTATGCTAAGTGTAAAGAAAAGCCACACTACTACATGGCGCTGTTGTTGTAATATCTGACTGATGCAGTAACATGCAGAACATCCAAAATATCAATGCAGGCTTTTCTTGTAACGGCAGAGTACGACATGTGAAGTATGTTAAGTGTAAAGAAAAGCAACACCTCTACACGGCGCTGTTGTTGTAATATCTGACTGATGCAGTAATATGCAGGACATCCAAAATATCAATGCAGGCTTTTTTTGTAACGGCAGAGTACGACATGTGAAGTACGTTAAGTGTAAAGGAAAGCCACACTACTACACGGCGCTGTTGTTGTAATATCTGACTGATGCAGTAACATGCAGAACATCCAAAATATCAATGCAGGCTTTTCTGGTAACGGCAGAGTACGACATGTGAAGTATGTTAAGTGTAAAGAAAAGCCACTCTACTACATGGCGCTGTTGTTGTAATATCTGAATGATGCGATAACATGCAGAACATCCAAAATATCAATGCAGGCTTTTCTTGTAACGTGAGAGTACGAAATGTGAAGTATGTTAAGTGTAAAGAAAAGCCACACTACTACATGGCGCTGTTGTAATATCTGACTGATGCAATAACATGCAGAACATCCAAAATAACAATGCAGGCTTTTCTTGTAACGTGAGAGTACGAAATGTGAGGTATGTTAAGTGTAAAGAAAAGCAACACTACTACATGGCGCTGTTGTAATATCTGACTGATGCAATAACATGCAGAACATCCAAAATAACAATGCAGGCTTTTCTTGTAACGTGAGAGTACGAAATGTGAGGTATGTTAAGTGTAAAGAAAAGCAACACTACTACATGGCGCTGTTGTTGTAATATCTGACTGATGCAATAACATGCAGAACATCCAAACTATCAATGCAGGCTTTTCTTGTAACAGGAGAGTACGAAATATGAATAATGCGAAGTGTGAAGAAAAACAGCACTACTACATGGCGCTGTTGTTGTAATATGTGAATGATGCAAAAACATGCAGAACCTCCAAAATATCAATGCAGGCTTTTCTTGTAAAGCGAGAGTTTAAAATGTGAAATATGTTAAGTGTAAAGAAAAGCAACACTATTACATGGCGCTGTTGTTGTAATATCTGAATGATGCGATAACATGCAGAAGATCCAAAATATCAATGCAGGCTTTTCCTGTAACGGCAGAGTACGACATGTGAAGTATGTTAAGTGTAAAGAAAAGCTACACCTCTACACGGCGCTTTTGTTGTAATATCTGACTGATGCAGTAACATGCAGAACATCCAAAATATCAATGCAGGCTTTTCCTGTAACGGCAGAGTACGACATGTGAAGTATGCTAAGTGTAAAGAAAAGCCACACTACTACATGGCGCTGTTGTTGTAATATCTGACTGATGCAGTAACATGCAGAACATCCAAAATAACAATGCAGAATTTTCTTGAAACGGGAGAGTACGAAATGTGGAGTATGTTAAGTGTAAAGAAAAGCAACACTAGTACATGGCGCTGTTGTTGTAATATCTGACTGATGCAGTAACATGCAGAACATCCAAAATATCAATGCAGGCTTTTCTTGTAAAGCGAGAGTTTAAAATGTGAAGTATGTTAAGTGTAAAGAAAAGCAACACTACTACATGGCGCTGTTGTTGTAATATCTGAATGATGCGATAACATGCAGAAGATCCAAAATATCAATGCAGGTTTTTCTTGTAAAGCGAGAGTTTAAAATGTGAGGTATGTTAAGTGTAAAGAAAAGCAACACTACTACATGGCGCTGTTGTTGTAATATCTGACTGATGCAATAACATGCAGAACATCCAAAATAACAATGCAGACTTTTCTTGAAACGGGAGAGTACGAAATGTGAAGTATGTTAAGTGTAAAGAAATGCAACACTAGTACATGGCGCTGTTGTTGTAATATCTGACTGATGCAATAACATGCAGAACATCCAAAATAACAATGCAGACTTTTCTTGTAACGGGAGAGTACGAAATATGAATAATGCTAAATGTGAAGAAAAAAACACTACTACATGGCGCTGTTGTTTAATATGTGAATGATGCAAAAACATGCAGAACATCCAAAATATCAATGCAGGCTTTTCTTGTAAAGCGAGAGTTTAAAATGTGAAGTATGTTAAGTCATAAGAAAAGCAACACTACTACATGGCGCTGTTGTTGCAATATCTGAATGATGCGATAACATGCAGAAGATCCAAAATATCAATGCAGGCTTTTCTTGTAAAGCGAGAGTTTAAAATGTGAAGTTTGTTAAGTGTAAAGAAAAGCAACACTACTACATGGCGCTGTTGTTGTAATATCTGAATGATGCGATAACATGCAGAAGATCCAAAATATCAATGCAGGCTTTTCTTGTAACGGCAGAGTACGACATGTGAAGTATGTTAAGTGTAAAGAAAAGCTACACCTCTACACGGCGCTTTTGTTTTAATATCTGACTGATGCAGTAACATGCAGAACATCCAAAATATCAATGCAAGCTTTTCCTGTAACGGCAGAGTACGACATGTGAAGTACGTTAAGTGTAAAGAAAAGCCACACTACTACATGGCGCTGTTGTTGTAATACCTGACTGATGCAGTAACATGCAGAACATCCAAAATATCAATGCAGGCTTTTCTTGTAACGACAGAGTACGACATGTGAAGTATGTTAAGTGTAAAGAAAAGCCACACTACTACATGGCGCTGTTGTTGTAATATCTGACTGATGCAGTAACATGCAGAACATCCAAAATATCAATGCAGGCTTTTCCTGTAACGGCAGGTTACGACATGTGAAGTATGTTAAATGTAAAGAAAAGCAACACCTCTACACGGCGCTGTTTTTGTAATATCTGACTGATGCAGTAACATGTAGAACATCCAAAATATCAATGCAGGCTTTTCCTGTAACGGCAGAGTACGACATGTTAAGTATGCTAAGTGTAAAGAAAAGCCACACTACTACATGGCGCTGTTGTTGTAATATCTGACTGATGCAGTAACATGCAGAACATCCAAAATATCAATGCAGGCTTTTCTTGTAACGGCAGAGTACGACATGTGAAGTATGTTAAGTTTAAAGAAAAGCAACACCTCTACACGGCGCTGTTGTTGTAATATCTGACTGATGCAGTAACATGCAGAACATCCAAAATATCAATGCAGGCTTTTCTTGTAACGGCAGAGTACGACATGTGAAGTATGTTAAGTGTAAAGAAAAGCAACACCTCTACACGGCGCTGTTGTTGTAAAACCTGATTGATGCAGTAACATGCAGAACATCCAAAATATCAATGCAGGCTTTTCTTGTAAAGCGAGAGTTTAAAATGTGAAGTATGTTAAGTGTAGAGAAAAGCAACACTACTACATGGCGCTGTTGTTGTAATATCTGAATGATGCGATAACATGCAGAAGATCCAAAATATCAATGCAGGCTTTTCTTGTAAAGCGAGAGTTTAAAATGTGAGGTATGTTAAGTGTAAAGAAAAGCAACACTACTACATTGCGCTGTTGTTGTAATATCTGGCTGATGCAGTAACATGCAGAACATCCAAAATATCAATGCAGGCTTTTCCTGTAACGGAAGAGTACGACATGTGAAGTATGTTAAATATAAAGAAAAGCAACACCTCTACACGGCGCTGTTGTTGTAATATCTGACTGATGCAGTAACACGCAGAACATCCAAAATATCAATGCAGGCTTTTCCTGTAACGGCAGAGTACGACATGTGAAGTATGCTAAGTGTAAAGAAAAGCCACACTACTACATGGCGCTGTTGTTGTAATATCTGATTGATGCAGTAATATGCAGAACCTCCAAAATATCAATGCAGGCTTTTCTTGTAACGGCAGAGTACGACATGTGAAGTACGTTAAGTGTAAAGAAAAGCCACACTACTACATGGCGCTGTTGTTGTAATAATTGACTGATGCAGTAACATGCAGAACATCCAAAATATCAATGCAGGCTTTTCCTGTAACGGCAGAGTACGACATGTGAAGTATGTTAAATGTAAAGAAAAGCAACACCTCTACACGGCGCGGTTGTTGTAATATCTGACTGATGCAGTAACATGCAGAACATCCAAAATATCAATGCTGGCTTTTCTTATAACGGCAGAGTACGGCATGTGAAGTATGTTAAGTGTAAAGAAAACCAACACCTCTACACGGCGCTGTTGTTGTAATATCTGATTGATGCAGTAACATGCAGAACATCCAAAATATCAATGCAGGCTTTTCTTGTAACGGCAGAGTACGACATGTGAAGTATGTTAAGTGTAAAGAAAAGCCACACTACTACATGGCGCTGTTGTTGTAATATCTGACTGATGCAGTAACATGCAGAACATCCAAAATATCAATGCAGGCTTTTCCTGTAACGGCAGAGTATGACATGTGAAGTATGTTAAATGTAAAGAAAAGCAACACCTCTACACGGCGCTGTTGTTGTAATATCTGACTGATGCAATAACATGCAGAACATTGAAAATAACAATGCAGACTTTTCTTGAAACGGGAGAGTACGAAATATGAATAATGCTGAATGTGAAGAAAAAAACACTACTACATGGCGCTGTTGTTTAATATGTGAATGATGCAAAAACATGCAGAACATCCAAAATATCAATGCAGGCTTTTCTTGTAAAGCGAGAGTTTAAAATGTGAAGTATGTTAAGTGTAAAGAAAAGCAACACTACTACATGGCGCTGTTGTTGTAATATCTGACTGATGCAGTAACATGCAGAACATCCAAAATATCAATGCAGGCTTTTCTTGTAACAGGAGAGTACGAAATATGAATAATGCTAAGTGTGAAGAAAAACAGCACTACTACATGGCGCTGTTGTTGTAATATGTGAATGATGCAAAAACATGCAGAACATCCAAAATAACAATGCAGACTTTTCTTGTAACGGGAGAGTACGAAATATGAATAATGCTAAATGTGAAGAAAAAAACACTACTACATGGCGCTGTTGTTTAATATGTGAATGATGCAAAAACATGCAGAACATCCAAAATATCAATGCAGGCTTTTCTTGTAAAGCGAGAGTTTAAAATGTGAAATATGTTAAGTGTAAAGAAAAGCAACACTATTACATGGCGCTGTTGTTGTAATATGTGATTGATGCAATAACATGCAGAACATCCAAAATAAATATGCAGACTTTTCTTGTAACGGGAGAGTACGAAATGTGAAGTATGTTAAGTGTAAAGAAAGGCAACACTAGTACATGGCGCTGTTGTTGTAATATCTGACTGATGCAGTAACATGCAGAACATCCAAAATATCAATGCAGGCTTTTCTTGTAACGGCAGAGTACGACATGTGAAGTATGTTAAGTGTAAAGAAAAGCAACACGTCTACACGGCGCAGTTGTTGTAATACCTGATTGATGCAGTAACATGCAGAACATCCAAAATATCAATGCAGGCTTTTCTTGTAACGGCAGAGTACGACATGTGAAGTATGTTAAGTGTAAAGAAAAGCAACACCTCTACACGGCGCTGTTGTTGTAATACCTGATTGATGCAGTAACATGCAGAACATCCAAAATATCAATGCAGGCTTTTCTTGTAACGGCAGAGTACGACATGTGAAGTACGTTAATTGTAAAGAAAACCAACACCTCTACACGGCGCTGTTGTTGTAATATCTGACTGATGCAGTAACATGCAGAACATCCAAAATATCAATGCAGGCTTTTCCTGTAACGGCAGAGTACGACATGTGAAGTATGCTAAGTGTAAAGAAAAGCCACACTACTACATGGCGCTGTTGTTGTAATATCTGACTGATGCAGTAACATGCAGAACATCCAAAATATCAATGCAGGCTTTTCTTGTAACGGCAGAGTACGACATGTGAAGTATGTTAAGTGTAAAGAAAAGCAACACCTCTACACGGCGCTGTTGTTGTAATATCTGACTGATGCAGTAATATGCAGGACATCCAAAATATCAATGCAGGCTTTTTTTGTAACGGCAGAGTACGACATGTGAAGTACGTTAAGTGTAAAGGAAAGCCACACTACTACACGGCGCTGTTGTTGTAATATCTGACTGATGCAGTAACATGCAGAACATCCAAAATATCAATGCAGGCTTTTCTGGTAACGGCAGAGTACGACATGTGAAGTATGTTAAGTGTAAAGAAAAGCCACTCTACTACATGGCGCTGTTGTTGTAATATCTGAATGATGCGATAACATGCAGAACATCCAAAATATCAATGCAGGCTTTTCTTGTAACGTGAGAGTACGAAATGTGAAGTATGTTAAGTGTAAAGAAAAGCCACACTACTACATGGCGCTGTTGTAATATCTGACTGATGCAATAACATGCAGAACATCCAAAATAACAATGCAGGCTTTTCTTGTAACGTGAGAGTACGAAATGTGAGGTATGTTAAGTGTAAAGAAAAGCAACACTACTACATGGCGCTGTTGTAATATCTGACTGATGCAATAACATGCAGAACATCCAAAATAACAATGCAGGCTTTTCTTGTAACGTGAGAGTACGAAATGTGAGGTATGTTAAGTGTAAAGAAAAGCAACACTACTACATGGCGCTGTTGTTGTAATATCTGACTGATGCAATAACATGCAGAACATCCAAACTATCAATGCAGGCTTTTCTTGTAACAGGAGAGTACGAAATATGAATAATGCGAAGTGTGAAGAAAAACAGCACTACTACATGGCGCTGTTGTTGTAATATGTGAATGATGCAAAAACATGCAGAACCTCCAAAATATCAATGCAGGCTTTTCTTGTAAAGCGAGAGTTTAAAATGTGAAATATGTTAAGTGTAAAGAAAAGCAACACTATTACATGGCGCTGTTGTTGTAATATCTGAATGATGCGATAACATGCAGAAGATCCAAAATATCAATGCAGGCTTTTCCTGTAACGGCAGAGTACGACATGTGAAGTATGTTAAGTGTAAAGAAAAGCTACACCTCTACACGGCGCTTTTGTTGTAATATCTGACTGATGCAGTAACATGCAGAACATCCAAAATATCAATGCAGGCTTTTCCTGTAACGGCAGAGTACGACATGTGAAGTATGCTAAGTGTAAAGAAAAGCCACACTACTACATGGCGCTGTTGTTGTAATATCTGACTGATGCAGTAACATGCAGAACATCCAAAATAACAATGCAGAATTTTCTTGTAACGGGAGAGTACGAAATATGAATAATGCTAAATGTGAAGAAAAAAACACTACTACATGGCGCTGTTGTTTAATATGTGAATGATGCAAAAACATGCAGAACATCCAAAATATCAATGCAGGCTTTTCTTGTAAAGCGAGAGTTTAAAATGTGAAGTATGTTAAGTCATAAGAAAAGCAACACTACTACATGGCGCTGTTGTTGCAATATCTGAATGATGCGATAACATGCAGAAGATCCAAAATATCAATGCAGGCTTTTCTTGTAAAGCGAGAGTTTAAAATGTGAAGTTTGTTAAGTGTAAAGAAAAGCAACACTACTACATGGCGCTGTTGTTGTAATATCTGAATGATGCGATAACATGCAGAAGATCCAAAATATCAATGCAGGCTTTTCTTGTAACGGCAGAGTACGACATGTGAAGTATGTTAAGTGTAAAGAAAAGCTACACCTCTACACGGCGCTTTTGTTTTAATATCTGACTGATGCAGTAACATGCAGAACATCCAAAATATCAATGCAAGCTTTTCCTGTAACGGCAGAGTACGACATGTGAAGTACGTTAAGTGTAAAGAAAAGCCACACTACTACATGGCGCTGTTGTTGTAATACCTGACTGATGCAGTAACATGCAGAACATCCAAAATATCAATGCAGGCTTTTCTTGTAACGACAGAGTACGACATGTGAAGTATGTTAAGTGTAAAGAAAAGCCACACTACTACATGGCGCTGTTGTTGTAATATCTGACTGATGCAGTAACATGCAGAACATCCAAAATATCAATGCAGGCTTTTCCTGTAACGGCAGGTTACGACATGTGAAGTATGTTAAATGTAAAGAAAAGCAACACCTCTACACGGCGCTGTTTTTGTAATATCTGACTGATGCAGTAACATGTAGAACATCCAAAATATCAATGCAGGCTTTTCCTGTAACGGCAGAGTACGACATGTTAAGTATGCTAAGTGTAAAGAAAAGCCACACTACTACATGGCGCTGTTGTTGTAATATCTGACTGATGCAGTAACATGCAGAACATCCAAAATATCAATGCAGGCTTTTCTTGTAACGGCAGAGTACGACATGTGAAGTATGTTAAGTTTAAAGAAAAGCAACACCTCTACACGGCGCTATTGTTGTAATATCTGACTGATGCAGTAACATGCAGAACATCCAAAATATCAATGCAGGCTTTTCTTGTAACGGCAGAGTACGACATGTGAAGTATGTTAAGTGTAAAGAAAAGCAACACCTCTACACGGCGCTGTTGTTGTAAAACCTGATTGATGCAGTAACATGCAGAACATCCAAAATATCAATGCAGGCTTTTCTTGTAAAGCGAGAGTTTAAAATGTGAAGTATGTTAAGTGTAGAGAAAAGCAACACTACTACATGGCGCTGTTGTTGTAATATCTGAATGATGCGATAACATGCAGAAGATCCAAAATATCAATGCAGGCTTTTCTTGTAAAGCGAGAGTTTAAAATGTGAGGTATGTTAAGTGTAAAGAAAAGCAACACTACTACATTGCGCTGTTGTTGTAATATCTGGCTGATGCAGTAACATGCAGAACATCCAAAATATCAATGCAGGCTTTTCCTGTAACGGAAGAGTACGACATGTGAAGTATGTTAAATATAAAGAAAAGCAACACCTCTACACGGCGCTGTTGTTGTAATATCTGACTGATGCAGTAACACGCAGAACATCCAAAATATCAATGCAGGCTTTTCCTGTAACGGCAGAGTACGACATGTGAAGTATGCTAAGTGTAAAGAAAAGCCACACTACTACATGGCGCTGTTGTTGTAATATCTGATTGATGCAGTAATATGCAGAACCTCCAAAATATCAATGCAGGCTTTTCTTGTAACGGCAGAGTACGACATGTGAAGTACGTTAAGTGTAAAGAAAAGCCACACTACTACATGGCGCTGTTGTTGTAATAATTGACTGATGCAGTAACATGCAGAACATCCAAAATATCAATGCAGGCTTTTCCTGTAACGGCAGAGTACGACATGTGAAGTATGTTAAATGTAAAGAAAAGCAACACCTCTACACGGCGCGGTTGTTGTAATATCTGACTGATGCAGTAACATGCAGAACATCCAAAATATCAATGCTGGCTTTTCTTATAACGGCAGAGTACGGCATGTGAAGTATGTTAAGTGTAAAGAAAACCAACACCTCTACACGGCGCTGTTGTTGTAATATCTGATTGATGCAGTAACATGCAGAACATCCAAAATATCAATGCAGGCTTTTCTTGTAACGGCAGAGTACGACATGTGAAGTATGTTAAGTGTAAAGAAAAGCCACACTACTACATGGCGCTGTTGTTGTAATATCTGACTGATGCAGTAACATGCAGAACATCCAAAATATCAATGCAGGCTTTTCCTGTAACGGCAGAGTATGACATGTGAAGTATGTTAAATGTAAAGAAAAGCAACACCTCTACACGGCGCTGTTGTTGTAATATCTGACTGATGCAATAACATGCAGAACATTGAAAATAACAATGCAGACTTTTCTTGAAACGGGAGAGTACGAAATATGAATAATGCTGAATGTGAAGAAAAAAACACTACTACATGGCGCTGTTGTTTAATATGTGAATGATGCAAAAACATGCAGAACATCCAAAATATCAATGCAGGCTTTTCTTGTAAAGCGAGAGTTTAAAATGTGAAGTATGTTAAGTGTAAAGAAAAGCAACACTACTACATGGCGCTGTTGTTGTAATATCTGACTGATGCAGTAACATGCAGAACATCCAAAATATCAATGCAGGCTTTTCTTGTAACAGGAGAGTACGAAATATGAATAATGCTAAGTGTGAAGAAAAACAGCACTACTACATGGCGCTGTTGTTGTAATATGTGAATGATGCAAAAACATGCAGAACATCCAAAATAACAATGCAGACTTTTCTTGTAACGGGAGAGTACGAAATATGAATAATGCTAAATGTGAAGAAAAAAACACTACTACATGGCGCTGTTGTTTAATATGTGAATGATGCAAAAACATGCAGAACATCCAAAATATCAATGCAGGCTTTTCTTGTAAAGCGAGAGTTTAAAATGTGAAATATGTTAAGTGTAAAGAAAAGCAACACTATTACATGGCGCTGTTGTTGTAATATGTGATTGATGCAATAACATGCAGAACATCCAAAATAAATATGCAGACTTTTCTTGTAACGGGAGAGTACGAAATGTGAAGTATGTTAAGTGTAAAGAAAGGCAACACTAGTACATGGCGCTGTTGTTGTAATATCTGACTGATGCAATAACATGCAGAACATCCAAAATAACAATGCAGACTTTTCTTGAAACGGGAGAGTACGAAATGTGAAGTATGTTAAGTGTAAAGAAATGCAACACTAGTACATGGCGCTGTTGTTGTAATATCTGACTGATGCAATAACATGCAGAACATCCAAAATAACAATGCAGACTTTTCTTGTAACGGGAGAGTACGAAATATGAATAATGCTAAATGTGAAGAAAAAAACAGTACTACATGGCGCTGTTGTTTAATATGTGAATAATGCAAAAACATGCAGAACATCCAAAATATCAATGCAGGCTTTTCTTGTAAAGCGAGAGTTTAAAATGTGAAGCATGTTAAGTGTAAAGAAAAGCAACACTACTACATGAGCTGTTGTTGCAATATCTGAATGATGCGATAACATGCAGAACATCCAAAATATCAATGCAGGCTTTTCCTGTAACGGCAGAGTACGACATGTGAAGTACGTTAAGTGTAAAGAAAAGCCACACTACTACATGGCGCTGTTGTTGTAATACCTGAATGATGCGATAACATGCAGAAGATCCAAAATATCAATGCAGGCTTTTCCTGTAACGGCAGAGTACGACATGTGAAGTATGTTAAGTGTAAAGAAAAGCTACACCTCTACACGGCGCTGTTGTTGTAATATCTGACTGATGCAGTTACAAGCAGAACATCCAAAATATCAATGCAGGCTTTTCCTGTAACGGCAGAGTACGACATGTGAAGTATTTTAAGTGTAAAGAAAAGCCACACTACTACATGGCGCTGTTGTTGTAATATCTGACTGATGCAGTAACATGCAGAACATCCAAAATATCAATGCAGGCTTTTCTTGTAACGGCAGAGTACGACATGTGAAGTATGTTAAGTGTAAAGAAAAGCCACACTATCACATGGCGCTGTTGTTGTAATATCTGACTGATGCAGTAACATGCAGAACATCCAAAATATCAATGCAGGCTTTTCTTGTAACGGCAGGTTACGACATGTGAAGTATGATAAATGTAAAGAAAAGCAACACTACTACATAGCGCTGTTGTTGTAATATCTGACTGATGCAATAACATGCAGAACATCCGAAATATCAATGCAGGCTTTTCTTGTAACGGCAGAGTACGACATGTGAAGTATGTTAAGTGTAAAGAAAAGCCACACTACTACATGGCGCTGTTGTTGTAATATCTGAATGATGCAGTAACATGCAGAACATCCAAAATATCAATGCAGGCTTTTCCTGTAACGGCAGAGTACGACATGTGAAGTATGTTAAGTGTAAAGAAAAGCAATACTACTACATGGCGCTGTTGTTGTAATATCTGACTGATGCAGTAACATGCAGAACATCCAAAATATCAATGCAGGCTTTTCTTGTAACGGCAGAGTACGACATGTGAAGTATGTTAAGTGTAAAGAAAAGCAACATCTCTACACGGCGCTGTTGTTGTAATATCTGACTGATGCAGTAACATGCAGAACATCCAAAATATCAATGCAGGCTTTTCTTGTAACGGCAGAGTACGACATGTGAAGTATGTTAAGTGTAAAGAAAAGCAACACTACTACATGGCGCTGTTGTTGTAATATATGAATGATGCGATAACATGCAGAAGATCCAAAATATCAATTCAGGCCTTTCTTGTAAAGCGAGAGTTTAAAATGTGAGGTATGTTAAGTGTAAAGAAAAGCAACACCACTACATGGCGCTGTTGTTGTAATATCTGGCTGATGCAGTAACATGCAGAACATCCAAAATATCAATGCAGGCTTTTCTTGTAACGGCAGAGTACGATATGTGAAGTATGTTAAATGTAAAGAAAAGCAACACCTCTACACGGCGCTGTTGTTGTAATATCTGACTGATGCAGTAACATGCAGAACATCCAAAATATCAATGCAGGCTTTTCCTGTAACGGCAGAGTACGACATGTGAAGTATGTTAAGTGTAAAGAAAAGCCACACTACTACATGGCGCTGTTGTTGTAATATCTGACTGATGCAGTAACATGCAGAACATCCAAAATATCAATGCAGGCTTTTCCTGTAACGGCAGGTTACGACATGTGAAGTATGTTAAATGTAAAGAAAAGCAACACCTCTACACGGCGCTGTTGTTGTAATATCTGACTGATGCAGTAACATGCAGAACATCCAAAATATCAATGCAGGCTTTTCCTGTAACGGCAGAGTACGACATGTGAAGTATGCTAAGTGTAAAGAAAAGCCACACTACTACATGGCGCTGTTGTTGTAATATCTGACTGATGCAGTAACATGCAGAACATCCAAAATATCAATGCAGGCTTTTCTTGTAACGGCAGAGTACGACATGTGAAGTATGTTAAGTGTAAAGAAAAGCAACACCTCTACACGGCGCTGTTGTTGTAATATCTGACTGATGCAGTAATATGCAGAACATCCAAAATATCAATGCAGGCTTTTCTTGTAACGGCAGAGTACGACATGTGAAGTATGTTAAGTGTAAAGAAAAGCAACACCTCTACACGGCGCTGTTGTTGTAATACCTGATTGATGCAGTAACATGCAGAACATCCAAAATATCAATGCAGGCTTTTCTTGTAAAGCGAGAGTTTAAAATGTGAAGTATGTTAAGTGTAAAGAAAAGCAACACTACTACATGGCGCTGTTGTTGTAATATCTGAATGATGCGATAACATGCAGAAGATCCAAAATATCAATGCAGGTTTTTCTTGTAAAGCGAGAGTTTAAAATGTGAGGTATGTTAAGTGTAAAGAAAAGCAACACTACTACATGGCGCTGTTGTTGTAATATCTGGCTGATGCAGTAACATGCAGAACATCCAAAATATCAATGCAGGCTTTTCCTGTAACGGCAGAGTACGACATGTGAAGTATGTTAAATGTAAAGAAAAGCAACACCTCTACACGGCGCTGTTGTTGTAATATCAGACTGATGCAGTAACATGCAGAACATCCAAAATATCAATGCAGGCTTTTCTTGTAACGGCAGAGTACGACATGTGAAGTATGTTAAGTGTAAAGAAAAGCAACACCTCTACACGGCGCTGTTGTTGTAATATCTGACTGATGCAGTAACATGCAGAACATCCAAAATATCAATGCAGGCTTTTCTTGTAACGGCAGAGTACGACATGTGAAGTATGTTAAGTGTAAAGAAAAGCAACACCTCTACACGGCGCTGTTGTTGTAATACCTGATTGATGCAGTAACATGCAGAACATCCAAAATATCAATGCAGGCTTTTCTTGTAAAGCGAGAGTTTAAAATGTGAAGTATGTTAAGTGTAAAGAAAAGCAACACTACTACATGGCGCTGTTGTTGTAATATCTGAATGATGCGATAACATGCAGAAGATCCAAAATATCAATGCAGGTTTTTCTTGTAAAGCGAGAGTTTAAAATGTGAGGTATGTTAAGTGTAAAGAAAAGCAACACTACTACATGGCGCTGTTGTTGTAATATCTGGCTGATGCAGTAACATGCAGAACATCCAAAATATCAATGCAGGCTTTTCCTGTAACGGCAGAGTACGACATGTGAAGTATGTTAAATGTAAAGAAAAGCAACACCTCTACACGGCGCTGTTGTTGTAATATCAGACTGATGCAGTAACATGCAGAACATCCAAAATATCAATGCAGGCTTTTCCTCTAACGGCAGAGTACGACATGTGAAGTATGCTAAGTGTAAAGAAAAGCCACACTACTACATGGCGCTGTTATTGTAATATCTGACTGATGCAGTAATATGCAGAACCTCCAAAATATCAATGCAGGCTTTTCTTGTAACGGCAGAGTACGACATGTGAAGTACGTTAAGTGTAAAGAAAAGCTACACTACTACATGGCGCTGTTGTTGTAATATCTGACTGATGCAGTAACATGCAGAACATCCAAAATATCAATGCAGGCTATTCTTGTAACGGCAGAGTACGACCTGTGAAGTATGTTAAGTGTAAAGAAAAGCAACACCTCTACACGGCGCTGTTGTTGTAATATCTGATTGATGCAGTAACATGCAGAACATCCAAAATATCAATGCAAGCTTTTCTTGTAACGGCAGAGTACGACATGTTAAGTATGTTAAGTGTAAAGAAAAGCCACACTACTACATGGCGCTGTTGTTGTAATATCTGACTGATGCAGTAACATGCAGAACATCCAAATTATCAATGCAGGATTTTCCTGTAACGGCAGAGTACGACATGTGAAGTATGTTAAATGTAAAGAAGAGCAACACCTCTACACGGCGCTGTTGTTGTAATATCTGACTGATGCAGTAACATGCAGAACATCCAAAATATCAATGCAGGCTTTTCCATTAACGGCAGAGTACGACATGTGAAGTATGTTAAGTGTAAAGAAAAGCAACACCTCTACACGGCGCTGTTGTTGTAATACCTGATTGATGCAGTAACATGCAGAACATCCAAAATATCAATGCAGGCTTTTCTTGTAACGGCAGAGTACGACATGTGAAGTATGTTAAGTGTAAAGAAAAGCAACACCTCTACACGGCGCTGTTGTTGTAATACCTGATTGATGCAGTAACATGCAGAACATCCAAAATATCAATGCAGGCTTTTCTTGTAACGGCAGAGTACGACATTTGAAGTTCGTTAAGTGTAAAGAAAAGCCACACTATTACATGGCGCTGTTGTTGTAGTATCTGACTGGTGCAGTAACATGCAGAACATCCAAAATATCAATGCAGGCTTTTCTTGTAACAGCAGAGTACGACATGTGAAGTACGTTAAGTGTAAAGAAAAGCCACACTACTACATGGCGCTGTTGTTGTAATATCTGACTGATGCAGTAACATGCAGAACATCCAAAATATCAATGCAGGCTTTTCTTGTAACGGCAGAGTACGACATGTGAAGTACGTTAAGTGTAAAGAAAAGCCACACTACTACACGGCGCTGTTGTTGTAATATCTGACTGATGCAGTAGTATGCAGAACATCCAAAATATCAATGCAGGCTTTTCTTGTAACGGCAGAGTACGACATGTGAAGTACGTTAAGTGTAAAGGTAAGCCACACTACTACACGGCGCTGTTGTTGTAATATCTGACTGATGCAGTAACCTGCAGAACATCCAAAATATCAATGCAGGCTTTTCTGGTAACGGCAGAGTACGACATGTGAAGTATATTAAGTGGAAAGAAAAGCCACTCTACTACATGGCGCTGTTGTTGTAATATCTGAATGATGCGATAACATGCAGAACATCCAAAATATCAATGCAGGCTTTTCTTGTAACGTGAGAGTACGAAATGTGAAGTATGTTAAGTGTAAAGAAAAGCCACACTACTACATGGCGCTGTTGTTGTAATATCTGACTGATGCAATAATATGCAGAACATTCAAAATATCAATGCAGGCTTTTCTTGTAACGGGAGTGTACGAAATGTGAAGAGTGTTCAGTATAAAGAAAGGCAACACTACTACATAATATTGTTGATGTTCGCCACATTGCTTTAAGCTCCGGTTACCATAGCTATTAGTCAATGTAAACTTAATGTCCAATTTGAATACGATTTGTATGAAATGGGAAGTTTTAGGTTGTAATTAAAGTAAATTATTATTATTTTGTTCCATTTATACCCTGTCTTTAACTTCAATGGTCATTTCGGCGGCCGTTCTCCTTTGGAACATATCGAAGCTGTTCAACTCGTATTCCTTAGGTTTAACACACACACACACACACGCACGCACACACACACACACACACACACACACACACACACACGCACGCACGCACGCACACACACATTCATACTTCCAGACTCTGGGGAAGATGGGGAATTATCTTGGTGAGAAAAAAATCATCATCCTTAGCGCCGGGAATCGAACCCGTGACCCCTAGCACAGCAGGCAGGTGCTCTACTGACCAAGCTGCGAGTAAATTAATGTATGACTTTAACTGCATTTAATTATGTAAGTACATAGTGATCATAGTGTTAAATAATCGCTTAAGTAGGAATTGTTGGTTTGACAATGTCTATTTGTGGAGACATGTGTTTCAAGTTGCTTATTTAGGACGGTCTTATGTGACAATAAGATTACAACAGTAATTAGCAGCATCGCCGAGAGAACTAACAAGATTATTGTCACTATTATGGAATTTGTAATAGACCCTTTACCACTTTATCGCCAGCTTACAGAGTAGATGGGGCGGTAATCTTCATGTATAGGCTTATGGAGGGTCTGTAATAGGATACAAATAATCTTCTTGCGCACCAGTATTCCTTAATGATCCGATTTACTGCGCCATTCTTCAGCGTAAAGCATATACAGTGTATATCCAAATTCTAGACCTCTAAGTGTCACATTTTGCAACAGATAATATCGGACTGCTTCTTTGTAAAACTTATGCATATCTGAAATGTTACAGTATTGCTGGGTAATAACCATAAATAGGTTTTTTTCGTGGAATTAAATCATCATTTCACTCATCATTTTTAAGTACAAACTACACAACATTTACTTGCTGGAATATTGAGTAATTATGTGAAATAATTAGCATTTAGGCAACTAATCAAATATTTCAGTCCCTACGTTTCTCTTATGTGTACAACACAGAGCTTATTGCATATGCACGACAAGTCCAAACGACGATCCTCCAGGTATGTTCGATCAATGTCAGTAGCACTCTGGTTTATGTTTCGTTATGTTTCGTGACATGCTTTGCATTTAGTAACTATATCGGGGGTGGGGCGTATTTATTTTATATAACGTGATGTAAACAAAACCTATGAGTATTTCGTTATTTTAGTTATATTTCCATTCAGATTCATCTCCATTATACTGACATGATTCATTAATAATTGCAGTAGTAGTATCTAAAATGATATACACAATTTTATGACAGCGACAATGGGAGCGAAAGTCGAACAAAATTGTAACGGTCAAAAGTGACCGTCTCCTGGGTTCATGGTCAACATGGAAAAACATCCACGTAAATGATGACATACCGAAAATTATTATGATATTTGAAACTAGAGGTTATATCAGGAAAAGTCCTGAAAGACTAAGCTTCGTTTTAAAAAGCCGACGGAGCTAAACTTATTTGAGGACCGCTATCATTGTGATGCATATAAATGATGTGTTTATGTTACGTCAATGGCAAATTACTTGTGTTATCATATATTACCTATAATTACAGAAATTATTTAACAGTAAAAGCTTTCCATTAATGCCAGAGAGTTTTCCATTTGTAACTAGAAGACTATTGGGAAACCGGATGGATAACTGAAACAAGAAGCTCGACGTTGATGATTTCTGTTGGCAATGACATTACGATGATATATTTAACATTACGCCTTTGCCAGTTGAGTAAATCACATTTTTAGAAATTATTCCTGTTGTATGCATTGATCACACTTGAAAATTAGTTATATTACCTTGCACTTCGTATAGCTGCAATAGTAATTTAGTAACAAAAGTGCACTAACTAATTAAGTTGGTTCTATCATTCCTGCACAAGAGAGGACTGTTAAGTTTCATTTTCATTGCTTTAAAATATTACAATAAATAATTATGCGGGTATGTATTTAATGCATTTAAATTCATTGACATTACCCTTTTTATTATTAAGCAGCCGTGTTGCGTATTATCTATAATTAGCTAACTTTTCATGTCAAACACACAAAGCTACCAAGTGCTCTATTTATGTTGCTAGCTTACTGTGTACCAATTTACTAACATTTCACTCTTCTAGTCGACAACATAAGAAACGAACACAGCCCTGTTCTCTGAAGGTTTTCACATCTCAATGCTCTGTCGTGTATTATTAAATTCATAACCCCTTTTATTATGCTTTTCATGAAGTTTCGTGCTAAATATTACAAAATATTTGCAAAGTTGTAGAGATTTGGGCGTCATCGAAGCAAGGACATCCATGAATATCACGTTACCCGTTTATGTCCTACTCTGCGATTACAGTTGAATGGATCCATAATCAGCTTTAGAATATAATTACACTAAGTTCTGATACTTCATAACGCTAGTTACAAGTGTCGGAATTCGAGTTTAACTATCGTGAATTGAAAGTTATAGTTGCATTTTCACTAACCTCGAAAATGGAAGTGCCGGTTTTCTCCTTTACTCTTCAGTTCATGTACATACTATGTAAAGGGACGTAAGTTGCCACATGTGCGTAACCAAGCTGTCCCTTTTACGTAGTTAGCAGAGAAAACTGGAGTCTGTCAGCAGTTGCTCTTGATGTGAGCCAAAACCAATCGTGGATATATTGGATGCCTCAGGTTTTCCTCTCAGCAGAAATATTTTGGTGCCTTCCGTAAAGGATGTTAGGTCACCTTTTACTAAGAGACGCCATGTCGAAATAGTAGTTTGAACAACAAACTATTTAATAGATCCTTTGTTGTAACTTATTGGTATTTTTTCCATAAAAATATTTGCACCACATTTATAAATGACCAGGTGTGTCATTAAATGAGTATGAAGTGTTCTATTTACTTATTAAATTTACAATCATGGAATGTTGCAGTTCAGGTGATATTTATATAAAATGTTCAATTTGTAAATCCCAAAGGGGACCAAAATCTTCTGCGAACGTTTTATGTAAAGGTAAATATTACTTGATATTAAAAATAATCCACAAAACAAGTCACCTCTGATAAGGGATGAAGTGATTAAGTAGTTTTATTAAAAACCTACAAGTTATGAAGCTGATTTAATAGCTAAGCATATTCGAGTCCCTTTCTAACAATTACAAGTGAATTCAAAAATTTCACGGAGTTAAGATAACAATTAGCAACATTATGTAGGATAGTGGGACTTAATGACCAGGCGTGGAGTGTTTATCCGAAGTCTTAGTGCTTAAGGACCGACTTCGGGCCATAGAGACGACCACCACTTTACGTTGTTCTTAGGCAAGCAGAAGTTACCAAACGTAATTCCATAGTGACCATTTCAGAAAGAGTTTAATGCGTTAGGACAAGTGGGTAACTCAAATAAAGATATTGGTATTAAATATGATTGTAATATTCAGCGTACATTAGCATGCCACTGCTGCTGAGTTGCTAACTACAAGTGGTGTAGAGGATAGGAAACACAGCTGTATTGTGTCTGTAATAGACGACATGATAGTTCCGGTTGTGTGAAGGCTCAGAAAATGAGCTTAGCTGAGAAACAGAAGTTGCTGTCGATGATTGTTTAAATAAATTCACAACAGCTGTCACATTGTCATAATGTGTTAATAAGCCCTTGAGGTGATAAGCAATTAAACATGGTCTCTCCGATGATTTAAAAACTAATGTGAAGGAACATTTTTGTTACAATGTAGAGGTGCAAAGCCTAGATGGTAAACGTAGGTAACTGTAATCTGAAAGTACTGAACCAAACAGCATTAGCTATGTGATGGTATTCGTTCTGACGAGAAAGTTCCTTGGTTAGAGGAACTTGAAAGAGGGATTATTTCTTTAACAGATGTAGGTGCAATGGATGGATCTGTAGACTGCCATTGACATATTGTACTCAGCCACTCTGAAGACCAAAGATGAAAGGAATCGAGAGATTCCAATAAATTTTCAGACTTGTATTGTCAGAAATGATGATGGGAGGTATGAGGTACCGCTATCGTTGAATGAGGACTATCTACCTCTTCCAAGTAACTGGAATTTGGCTCTCACAAGACTAGAGCCCACAAGCAGAAAATTAAATGAACAAAATTTGTTTAGTAAATATGATGCAATTCTAATGAAGTGGAAACAATTGGGGATAATTGAAGAGGTCCCACCTCAGGCACTGGGACATAATGAACACTATTTACCTCATGTAGCCGTTGTTAAGGAGAACAGCGTCCAGTATTTCATTCTTTTGCGAGAGAGAGAAACTTACCCTCTCTGAACCAGTGTTTGGAGTATGGGCCTAACCTCATTGAGCTCATCCCTTTTGTATTACTCAAGTTTCGGAAAGGGAAATTTGGGGTAATAGTGGACATAGAAAAAGCCTACCTGCAAATAAGTATTCGCCAAGAAGATAGAGACATTGGGATAAGGATGAGAGGGCAAAGGTTAGAGTGTTTCGGCACCAGTGGGTGCTGTTTGGGTTGTACTGTAGCCCTTTCATCCTGAGAGCAATTCTTGAATATCATGTCAGTCAAGCAATGCGTAGCTCACTTTAGAGCAATGATGTTAAGTATGCGGAAACTCCAACGAAGCCTCTATGCTGATAAATTGCTAACTAGTACTGAGTCTGTAACTGAATTAAATAGTTCAACAGTGAGGCTGTTATGTAAGATGGTAAATTTAATTTAAGGGGATCACAGCCCAACCACAATAGCTTTACAGGAACTAGAAGGATTGTGGTATTAGGCTTGCTGTGGGACATAGTTTCAGATACATTGGAATTGAGCTTAGAGTGGCTGGACAGTTTTGCGTTAGGTGAGGTGACTAAAAGAACAGTTCTTTCACTACCCAGAAGATATTTGACATATAGGGATAGTTAACCCTGTGTTATTAATTTCCAGACTCTTACTACGAAAGCTCTGGGACAGTGGGATATCGTGGGATGAGACAGTTGATGCAGATACTAGGATGGAACTTTTGACATGGTGTCAAGGCCTTTTCCTTCTTAAAAAGTTGGAGGTTTCACGTTGGTTCCACTATGTTATTAACAACTCTAATGTAAGTTTTCATACATTCTGTGATGCCAGCAGCCTAGCTTATGCTGAAACCGTGTTCTTAATATTAGAGGTCAGTGGCTGGGTTAAGTCATCTGGCAGCTAAAGCAAGAGTAGCTCCTATTGAGGGAATCACCGTTCCCCCACTGGAGTTCATTACTGCGCTGGTAGGAGCTAGGTTGTGTAAATTTGTGCTAGATACAGTTGATTTGAAAGTTACTGACTTATACTTCTGGAGAGTCTCTTCCACCGTCCTGACTTGCATACAGAATCAAGACAACTGGACTGTGTTTGTAAGGAATCGAGTGAAAGAAATCCACTGTCTGACTCGACCTGGATTATGGAAGCACGTGCCTGGCCGCTAAAACCCTGCGGATCCTGCTTCAAGAGGATGCCAGGCAGAAAAGCTATTGGCACTGAAATGGAGGTGGGGACCAGACTGGCTTAAGAAAACTGAACAAGAGCGGCCCTCGGGACAGGTGGAAGTGGATGAAAAATTGATCTCCCTAGAAGTGAATGAATAATCACACTCGGTGAGCTGTCTTGTAAAGTAGTGCAACAATCCTAAGGAGAAAAACAATTAACAGTGTAAATACCATGGCCTTAGTTGGTACTGCAGTTACTTCTCAAGCTATGAAAGAAATGATCCTAATAATTGCCTAGATGGAAAGATTCACCCATAATTCCCAGAGCACAGAGTTGGTGAGAAGAAGAGGGGAATTACTATGTGAAGAGATCTGCTTATGTGAAAAAGTAGTAATCCGGCTTGTACAAGAGGAAACTTACTCTTCAGCAGGTGATAAATGTATAAGTAGTCTAAGGGTATACAAGGATGATGAAAGCATTCTTAGTTTGAAGACAAAACTAGCCAACAGGCAAGATAATAAGTGTTTTTGTGGACGTTATTCTGCCCTCTTCTCATTTTGCAGTGTATAGATTAATTATGAGTGAACACAAAAATAATTCACATGTGGGCATCCAGAGCCTACTTAATATGCTGAGGGAGCGATACTGGATTCTAAAATCTAGTAAAACTATCAGAAATTACTGTCAAAATGTTTGATTTGTTTGAGACAAGTTTAAACGCCAAACACCGCCTCTTCCAAAATACCGAATCAAAGACTCATTTGTGTTTGAAGTGGTTGACATTGACTTAGCTGGACCCCTTTATTTGAAAGGTGATGCGAAAGCATGGATTGCTTTGTTTACTTGTACTGTTTATAGGGCAGTACATTTAGAACTGTTGTCCTCAATGTCACGAACAACTTCTGCAGGGCCTTAAACGATTCATTGCTCACCGTGGGAGACCAGCAGAAATTTACTCAGATAATGGGAGAAATTTTACTGGAGCTTCAAATAAACTCAAATAAGTTGACTGGGATCAAATTGTACGGTACAGTACCATTAGGACAATTGAATGGAAGTTTAGTACCCCTGGAGCTTCATGGTGGAGCGTATTTTAGGTAAGGTTAATTGGAGTTATGAAACAGTTTCTACGAAAGGTTCTGGGTAAAGCTTTGCTTGCGTACGAAGAGATGGCCACTGCCCTCTGTGTCACAAAATCACTTAGTAATTCCATACCATTAACCTATACCTCCGAAAGTGATGAACTACTTCCCTTATCACCAGCATTGTTCTTACGTGATGTCTCCGAAACTCAAGTGTCAGATTGTGATATCATTGAGGGAAATTACCTGAACAAGAGGTTGCAGCATCGGCAGAAAAAAGGACAGATCTGCGCAACAGATTTTAGTCAGAGTATTTAGGTCTATTAATCCAGAGGTCCTAAGTAAAGGGTAATGAAGGTGAAATAAAATTAGGTGACATAGTCCTAATAGCAAATGACAATGCAATACGGATAGATTGGCAATTGGGACGGGTTATTCAGATTTTGCCTGGGAAGAATGATGTTACCTGCCTGTTGCGATTGCAGATTATAACAACTACCTTACTTAGACCAATCCAACGGGTTTACCCTTTAGAAGTCTCTGTTGAATGGCTGGAAGAAATGAAGGTATCCGATAAGGTTATTGAAACATGTAGGCCTAGGGGTATCAAGGAGTACCAGGACTGGCAGACAAATCAAAGTACCTGAAAACTGAATTTGTAAATACTCATGATGCTGACCACGTTGCACTTTTTGCTGTGTTTCTTCATTTTCCTGTATTTTAGCTGTATTTGATGTATTTTGTGTTGTGTTATATTTATTTGTTTACCACAAAATCAAGGCGGGAAGATATAAGGTTATTGGCTTACAATATTCTTTTTCTTTAATAAATAGTTATCTCCTGTTGAAGTGAGATTTCTTCACCACGTTAGAACCTCTGGATACGCGGCTAGCGTAAATAATATAAGGTAGCACACAGAAATGTGTGATGTTGCTTAGTAATACAACTGGATACTCAAGACTTAGGGTGTGTCACTTCCCTAAAACGTTACTGTACTATGCAGTATACACTGTTGAGTATTGTATCAAAGTCCAAGTAGAGCATCAGAAAATCTTGCAATTATTCATCATGCCATAACCATAACTGATGCTTTCTGGGTGGAATCATGACTCCATGCCCTAAACCAGAACGATGTGGATTTCACACTTTGCAAGCTGTTTATCAGGTTGTAAGTTCGGTGTGCGATGGTAAGCCCAATAAAAAGCATGGCCAAGGAGGGCCTAAGGGCATCTGAGTTCTGAGTTCTGTATCAGGAACTCAGAGCTAGAGATAGAAGCACTCGTTATCTTCCACAGCCATAGAGTCATTAAAATTACAATACTCCAATATTTTTTGGAGAAAATGCTGCAATTTATTTGGGCATTATGTTCCGTTACGTCGTAGGTAAGATATTTGCTATCATGCTCTCTGCGTCAACATGCAGTTTTATGTCAAATGGATTTTACAGGCAAAACATTGTCTTTACCTGAAATTGCTCTTCAGTTTGATGAAATACCCTTTCCCCTCAGAATTTTTATTTATTTTGCATGAAGTTTCCTAAAGCCTTGGTATACTAAACACACATATCGCTATATCGAGTGGGATAGCCATTCTTGTAGAAAAAAAAAGAATGTGCATTACCAAGTTAATGTATTGTAATATACTAGTTTTCATTTACATACGTCCGGGGCCTCTAGTTCATAGGAACAAATGGAGATCCTAGCATTAATTAGTGCAACTTTGTGGCTTCGTGAAAAAAAAGTCCAGTTGCACAAACTCAAAATGTTCTTTATTTCCACCGAATTACAGTTGGTACACATATCACACACAGTTACCTAACACACACAATTACGCAACACTTACAATTACGTAACACTCGCTACTCAGCGACAACTCGCTCTCTCGATCCAAATAAGAACTCAGGACTGAGAACTGAGAACTGCCTGAGTTCTCCAACGCGACGCTTATATCGGCAGATCGCTGCATCTCGAAGCTTCGCGGCTCAGGGCACTCATCCCGATTGTTCCAGACGTCAGGGGGAGGGGAAAGAGACGGTACGGTGGCTCGCTTTTCTAACCATCCCCTCAGTGAGCGCCACAAGATAAATGGGTTGGCGTGGTCTGAATGCCTCCTGTCTACCACCCAGCTGCCAGTTGGTCGTGCCTTCCGAAAATTGGGTGACACTGCTCCCTTCTCAAGATTGGCCATCCCGAACAGCACCATGTAGCGGGCCAGGCGATCCAGGTGTACCACCAACATCTTTCCTCGGGGCACCTTCTGGATGCGGTAGACTACGTCGTTAATCCTCTTCACCACCCGGTACCGTCCTTGCTATGGCTGCTGAAGCTTCGGACAGCGTCCCTTGGTCCGGGTAGGGGGTACAACCAGACCAGGTCACCTTGCTGGAACCCTTAGCTGTTTTCTTGCATGTCGTATCGGGTCTTCATGCGGTCGCTCGCCTTCTGGATGTTCTGGTGGGCCATCTCGTGCATGTCGTGGAGATGGTCCACTAGGTTCTGTACATATTCGGTCGCTGGCTGTTTCGCTTCCGGAGGGCTTTCAAAAGCCAGATCGCAAGGGAGGCGTAACTCTCGACCGAACATTAAGCTGGCTGGCGTCCTCCCCGTAGTGTCGTGTGTTGACGAACGGTAGGCCAGCAAGAACAGTGGCACCTTGACATCCCAGTCACGCTGATGAATGTCTACGACCTTCCTCAAGTGTTATTCCAAGTTCTTGATGTATCTTTCGACCATGCCATCCGACTGGGGATGTAGAGGTCTTGTGCGGGTCTTGTTAACACCAAGTTTTTTTCTAGTGCTTCCTTCATCAGTTTGGACTCAAAATTGGTACCCTGGTCACTGTGCAGCTCTAACGGCACCCCAAATCGGCAAAAAACTTGCTCCACGAGGCAGTCTGTGATTGTCCTTGCCCCTTGGTTCGGGATGGCATACACCTCCGACCACTTGGTGAAGTAGTCCACGACCACCATCAGGTACTTGTTGCATCGGTCGGACACTAGGAATGGTCCAACTATGTTGACAGCGATCCGTTCGACTGGCGCTCCGACGTTGTACTACTGCATGCGATCCTGTCTCCTGATCTGGAGTCCGCGACTCGCCGCGCATACGTGACATTGACGGCACCATCTCTCAGCGTCTGCTCGGAGCCTCAGCCAGTAGTAGCGCTGCCGTAGCTTGTCAATCGTTCGGTTCGCTCCCAGGTGTCCTCCTGAAGTACCGGCGTGCACTTCCTTCATGACTTCCCGGATCTTACCCCGGAGAAGTACTAACTGTTCTCTCTGCGTCTTCCCATCGGGTGATTCACATACCCGGAACAGCACGCCCTCTCTGGCCTTCAACGAGTCTTATTGGGCCCAGTACAACTTGTATGTGGTGTTCCTCGGTGCGATGTCCTCCAAGGTTGGTTTTATCCCTGCCTCCAGTTCTCTCAAGTGTGGCCCCAAGTCTGCGGCCGCCAGCTGCTCCCTCCTCAGGCCTGCGCGACCCCAGCCATCCGCAGGCACTGCCGTGACTACTCGGACTGCTTCGGCACGCTCCTTCTCTTCCACTCTTGTGCACTGGCCGTACTATTCTGGACAGGGTCTTCGGGACATATTGTCTGCGTTACCGTGGCTCTTCCCTCTACGATGTTCGGAGTTGAAGTCGTACTCCTGCAGCATCTGGAACCAACGTGCTGTCAAGCCTTCCAGTTTCTTAAAGCTCAATAGCTAGGTTAGAATGGAATGGTCATACCTCAGGTGCAGTTGCTGACCGCACAGGTACTTGTGGCAGTGCTCCATGGTCTTTACTACCGCCAATAATTCTCATCGGGTGACGCAGTAGTTCCTCTCTGCCTTGGATAGCATCTTGCTGTAGCAGGCTATCACCCGCTCGTGGTCGTCCTGGACTTGGGATAAGACGCCTCCAATACAATGGTCGCTGGCGTCGGTGTCTAAAATGAAGGCGCCACCTGTTTGTGGAAATCCCAAAATTGGAGCACTGCACAGTGTCTTCTTCGGGCGCTGGAAAGCGTCTTCGGCATCCTCCGTGCACATGCAAGGTCAGAGTTCTTCTCTCAGGCGGGTGAGGGTTTTGGCGATGTTGGAGAACCCCTTTATGAAGCGTCGGTAATAACTGCACAGCCTCCAGGAAACTGCGCAACTCTTTCTTATCCTTTGGGCGAGGCCCATCTCTCACAGCCTGTGTCTTCTCCGGGTCTGTGGCCACTCCGGTTGCTGAGACTATTTGGTCCAAGTAGTTCACTTCCTTGGGGAAGAGCTGGCACTTCTTAGCGTTTAGCATGCGTTTGGTTGCCTACAGTCGCTGTAGCACCTTTCTCAGATTCTCGAGGTGGTCGTCAAAAGTCTTATCGGCGATGATGTGGTCGTCCAGGTATAGCAGGCGAGCGTCGTAAGTCAGTCCTCTCATTACTGACTCTATAAGGCGTTGGAAGGTAGCTGGTGCGTTGCAGAGTCCAAAGGGCATAACCGTGAACTGCCAGAGACCTTAGCCTGTCCAGAACACGGTCTTATCCTTGCCTCTCGCGTCTAGAGCTACCTGCCAGTAGCCCGACTTCGGGTCCAGGTTCGAGAACCACTGTGCCCCAGCAAGCGTGTCCAGAGTATCGTAAATTCGGGGTAAGGGGAAACAGTCCTTCCGGGTGACAGCGCTCAGCTTCCTGTAGTCCACGCAGAAGCGTAGCTCGCCGTTCTTCTTCGTCAACAAGACCACAGGGGAACACCAAGGGCTGTCAGACTCTTCAATCACTCCCCAGGATCTCATGTCCTCCACCATGTCTCTTGCTTCGCGAGCGGAACGCGTCTAGGTGGTTGCCGAATAGCCCGGGCGTCCCTGGTGTCGATGTGGTGAAGCACTTTGTCCGTGCAGCCGTAGTCACTGTTACCTTGGCTGACGACGCACTGGCATCCTCTCAGCAGTTGTCGAACCTTTTCGAGCTGTTCTGCGGTCAGGTGATCGGCCACCCTCTCCAGTAAACCTTGCAGCCGGGGCCCCAGGTGTTGTGTTAGCACCGGCTCCTGTGTCCTGTCGATTGCTATTACGCTTACCAAGGGCGCGCACGTTCCCAAATCCGTCCTGTCCAGGACGTCGTGATCGGTGTCCGTTGGATTTAGGAGTCTCACTCATACCTCCTCTCGGCTCGGCAACAATGCCCTGGCTACACATAGCCCGTGTACAGGCGTCTTTTGGTCCAGCACTATGTTCCTGGTTCTCAGGCCTTCCAGGTGCGCCGTCACCACCACCTCGCCCTTCGCGGGGACAAGCATGTCTAAGTTCAGGACGTACCTACAGATTCCAATGCGCTCTGCGGGTTGACCGAGTATAACCTATTATCCGTTGGGCCGCAGGCCCTTCCTGCCGACGTCGACCATCGCCTCGTAGTTCCTGAGGACATCCAGTCCCAGAAGCACCTCCTCAGCCACCATCGCTACAAACACCCACAGACTCACGGCACTCCATCCCAGGGTCAGCTTCAGTAGGCCTCCTTCTACACAGGCAAGGTGACGTCCCATGCGGTCATCAGCTGGTATGGTTGGTTCATCTTCCTGGATGGCAAACCCTTGGCTATGTGGGGTCTGATGATGGTCACGGCTGCCCCGGTGTCCACCAGCACGCGACACGGAGTTCCTCTCACCCAACCATAAGCGATGAGGCTGTCATCCATCCGCCGGTTGACGGCGAGGAGTGTCACTCGAGGGGAAGGTGGTGATGGCGCCGACGTGCTCCTCGCCACGACGGCCCTTACTCGTTTCCCGGCTGGTCTCCCTGTTGTGGGCAGTCTCTCCCCAGGTGTCCCGGCTGTCCACATACCCAACACAGGCCACTAGGTCTTCGCCGGTTCCCTCGGTTGGTCTTCTGTCACCGGTGTAGCGAACACTCCTCGTTCTCGACGTCGCGGTAGCCGTCACCTTGGCCGCCTCCAATCCCAGTGCTGCCGCCCGCGCCTCGTGGATGGTTGTGTAGTCGCCGAGCATTATGTGCTGACGTATCTCGGTGTCTCGTACCCCGTCGACAAAGGCGTAGGCGGCTTCTGGTTATACCAACTCCGGTGGAAGGTCAACCATGGCCTCGCTAGCCAGCTGCTCAATCACCAGGGTGAACTCCTGCAGTGTCTCCCCTGGCATTTGCGACTTTGTCTTCAGCTGACTGCGGTAGGCTGCGGCAAGGCGGTGCTTCCCGAAAAGGTTCTCCAGGGTCCCTCAGATATCCTTTAGGCTCGCCGCTGTCTGGACCGCGTTTAGGACCTCCGCGGCCTGTCCCTGGAGGCTTTCTGTTAGCTGTGCCGCCTCTTCTTGCGGTGACCACTTGTTATGTCTGGCCACCGTGTCGAACTGGCGGTGGAAGACCTCGAACGTCCACGCGCCCTCGTATTTAGGTGGTTTTACCCGCGCCGACTTTTGTCGCGTCCCAGCTCAGCGGCTTTCAAGTCCTTCAACCTTCAGCCGACGATGTCTTCTACCGTGGCGTTCAGGGACTTTGTGTTGCTGTCGGCCATTCCCTCCAGGTTGTTAACGCGGCTCGCCAGGTCTTTGACGCACTCGCCTAACTCTATGAAGTCCTCTTTTACGCCGGCCCACTGCTCCTCAATCCTTGCAGCAAGCGCCTCGTTCACCGCTTTCATTTCCGTGGTTAATTTCGTCATCTTCGTTGCCAGGTTGTTGTGTGCCGTTTCTGTCTTTGCTGTTAATTCGGTCATATTCGCGGTCAAGTTGCTATTCGCCGTCTCCAACTTCTTTTCCATTTTCTCGGTAATGTCATTTGCCGTCTTTATTTCCGAAGTCAGTTCGGCCTTAATTTCCATCTTCTTCTCCAAAAATTTTTCCAAAGCCGATTCCATGGCCGTTATCCCACTCCTGACAGCAGTTGTTAATTTGTGGGTTCGTGAAATTTAAAGTCCAGTTGAACAAACTCAAAATGTTCTTTGTTTCCACGGAATTGCAGCTGGTACACGTATCACATACAGTTACGTAACACACACAATTACGCAACACTCACAATTACACAACACTTACAATTACGTAACACTCGCTACTCAGCGACAACTCGCTCTCTCGATCCGACTAAGAACTCAGGACTGAGAACTGAGAACTGCCTGAGTCGTCCAACGCGACGCTTATATAGGCAGATCGCTGCATCTCGAAGCTTCGCGGCTCGGGACACTCATCCCGATTATTCCAGACGTCAGGGGAGGGGAAAGAGACGGTACAGTGGCTCGCTGTTCTAACCATCCCCTCAGTGAGCGCCAAAAGATAAATGGGTAGGCGTTGCCTCAATGCCTCCTGTCCCCCACTCAGCCTTCCGGTTATTGGGTGACAATATCTATCCTGTTCTAGAAATAGGTTTTCTTTTCTCTGCTACAAAAACTTTCCAGAGGTTTGAGCCCACCCTTTACATGGTAATGGATAACATAAGAAGATGGCGCTGAATACCTAGCCAGATGAATGCACGAAGGGATAGGGACAATGATGCCGACAGTCAGTGTAGAGCTGACAGCGAAACTTGTTCGAAGCGGAATCTATGAGCAGCACTATCCATGCATGACCACCTAGCACTTGGATTTTGGTCAGGTTTTTCTTTGAAATGTGTTGTTCTGTGGAGCCTTGCCATCTTGTTTACTTTGATGGTCAGCAATGAGTTGGGGATACTAGCGGTAGGTATACAACAATATCCAGTTACTTTAAATCTATTCCTTTGTTATTTTGTAGTTAAGCAGCTCTTTGTAGACAATTTGACACAGAAACCTTGGATAGGGCAATAGGAAGTGCGAATATCACTTAGTCCAGTTAGGATAAAGGGTTGGAAAGGGTCTTATCGCCTCACTAAAAATTATTTGGAAGAGTTTCGCTTTAGAGTATTAACTGTATTTATTATTATTATTATTATTATTATTATTATTATTATTATTATTATTATTATTATTATTATTATTATTATTATTATTATTATTATTATTATTATTATTATTATTATTATTATTATTATTATTATTATTATTATTATTATTATTATTATTATTATTATTATTATTATTATTATTATTATTATTATTATTATTATTATTATTATTATTATTATTATTATTATTATTATTATTATTATTATTATTATTATTATTATTATTATTATTATTATTATTATTATTATTATTATTATTATTATTATTATTATTATTATTATTATTATTATTATTATTATTATTATTATTATTATTATTATTATTATTATTATTATTATTATTATTATTATTATTATTATTATTATTATTATTATTATTATTATTATTATTATTATTATTATTATTATTATTATTATTATTATTATTATTATTATTATTATTATTATTATTATTATTATTATTATTATTATTATTATTATTATTATTATTATTATTATTATTATTATTATTATTATTATTATTATTATTATTATTATTATTATTATTATTATTATTATTATTATTATTATTATTATTATTATTATTATTATTATTATTATTATTATTATTATTATTATTATTATTATTATTATTATTATTATTATTATTATTATTATTATTATTATTATTATTATTATTATTATTATTATTATTATTATTATTATTATTATTATTATTATTATTATTATTATTATTATTATTATTATTATTATTATTATTATTATTATTATTATTATTATTATTATTATTATTATTATTATTATTATTATTATTTTTTTTTTTTTTTTTTTTTTTATTGAAAAAGTCTGAGCAGCATGCCCCATTACAATGGAATACTACATGCTTTATATTCCGAGACATCGGTTCAGAGCGACTTGCGATACATTGGCCAAAGTACATTGTTCTATTTTTTTTAGCCTGCGACCTTTATAATACTGTTGAACCACTTATTTTAGTATAATAATATCTTAGTACTGCGCTTCTGAACTGACGTGTCGGTCACAATGATTCATTAATTTAATTTAATTAAGTTAATTTACATAACATATTTTTTAACAATGTCTTGACAAGATGACTTCCTATATATTGACATTTCGCTAGCGTAAAATCACAGTGTGGTCACAATATCTATCACAATTATTATAACTTTTTAAAGTCTATTGCATTTACGAATCTGCTGAACTGTCTTATGAATCTTCTTGTGAGGTCCTTCTTTGCAGTCGGCCATTTCCCGCCCTGGTGAATTATGGCTGCTGCAAGATCCTTCCTTTGTTTGCCGAGGATAGGACAGTGAAACAAGAGATGATCCACAGTCTGTTCTCCTGTATTACATGGACAAATTGATTCGTCCATGATTTTAAATCTGTGCAGGTAGCTTCGTATATTGCCGTGTCCAGATGTTATGCATGTGAAATTTGGTGTAATTCTTATATTGCTCTTGATACGATCGATGATGCTTGGGAAGAATTCCTTCGTTGTCGCACCTTTGGATGTTTTGTCCCATTCTGTTTGCCACCTCCTGATTCCATCTTCATTCACTCTTGTGATAATTACGTCCTTGGATATTTTCTCGTAGACTGCTTCTCCTTCCTCTGCAGCTGCTTCCTTTGCTAATCGATCGGCTAGTTCATTCCCTTCTATCCCAGCGTGTCCTCGGACCCAGCCAAAGTGGATTATCCAGTTTTGTTCTGTCAATTCAATTATTTTACTTCTGATAGATTCTATTAATCTGGGATGTTTCATTTTATTCTTCAATGAATCTAGAGTTATCTGACTGTCGGTGTATATTGCTACTCTTTTCCTGTTTTCTTCAATATCCTGTAGTTCTTGGAGTTTTTCTAAGACTTTCAATACAGCGATTTGCTCTGCCTGGTTGTTTGTGCAATTTTCACCCAATTTAAACTTAAATCTGTGGGTCACTTCTCCATTTGTGTATACGATTGCTGCCGCTCCTACCTTTCCTCCGGTTTTACTGCCGTCTGTATATATTTCAGTCTGGTAGAGAGTGTGTTTTTCGACTTGGTGGATGATTGCTGTTTCCGCGGGGTGCGGCCAATACTTCACTTCTAATGGAGCGTCGTATTCCTGGTTTAGGGATTTCGTTGCTGTATATATTTCAGTTGTTTCTTCTATTGTTATCATTATAGGTTTAACTCCTGCTAACACGCACGAGGCCTCGTATGATACTGTTCTGAACGTTTTGGCTATCTTAATATTCATGAGTCTTTGTACACGCTTGAATTTTGTAATATTTTTCTGCTTCTGCACTGCTTCCTTGCAAACGGGAGCTCCGTAAGTTAAGATTGGTACGAGCGCGCCTTCATAAATTGTCTTGAGCGCTTTATGACCCAAGCCCCATTGAAGTTTCGCTGTTCTTGCCAGCATATTGATTAGTCCCAGAGATTTTTCTACTGTGTGGGCTATATGCGCATTGAAGTTAAATTTGCTATCCAAGTGAATTCCTAGATATTTCATTTCCTCTACTTGTACTAGTACCCTATCATTTAGGAGGATACTGACGTTCTTGTCGCCCCTTCTTTTCCTTGATATTAACATTACTTTTGACTTATTAGTGTTGAATACCATTTTGTTGTTAAGAGCCCATCTCTCTATTTTCTTCACATCCTGGTTTGCGTAATTTTCTGCTTCTGCTTTGAAGTCTCCTTTTGTTAAGATGAGCAAGTCATCCGCGAAGGCTATAACTTTAGTTCTCTTGGAGAATGGTAGATTCAGGAGGGAATTATATAATATGTTCCAGAATCCCGGGCCACAGCATGAGCCTTGTGGACAGCCTTTCTGGATTTCTTTTTCTGCGCTGTAGTTGTTTATTGTTAGAGTTGCTTTTCTTTCACCAAAATAGCTTTCGGCTAAATTGTACAAGTTTCTTGGACACTTCAGTTCTCTGAGGTTCTTCAAAATGCTGGGCCACCAGGCAGCATCAAATGCACCTTGCACGTCCAGGCTTATTACAATTGTGCACTGTTTCTGCTTCAGACTGTTTTCTACAAATTCCTTTAATTGCATTACAGCGTCAACTGTTCCACGTTGTGGGATGAACCCATATTGGTTGCTGTTGAACAGGTCATTAGAATTTATATGGAATAAAATTCTGTCTATCATAAGTCTTTCTAGCAGTTTTCCCCCGATGTTAAGCAGGCTGATAGGTCTAAATTTGGAGACATCGTTGCAGTTTTCTTTTCCGGGTTTAGTAATTGCAATAATAATGGAGTGTTTCCATTTCTGTGGGAACTTTCCTTTTCTGAGACATATATTGTACAGTGCAGTGAAATACTTTGGGAAGATATTAAATACTCTGAGAATTATGTCACTAGTTAATCCGTCCATCCCTGGGGTTTTCTTCGAGTTAAATTTTTTCAAACTTGAGATTATCTCTTCACTCGTAAATTCTTTGTCGTCATCTGTTGGCATTGGCTTTTGAATTTCTATCCTTATTCTTCTGTGGGTTTCATTGTCGTCCTCCTGATTGTCTTCGGGGGTGAAATGAGCAAGCATGTATTCCAGAGTGCTACAAGTATCTTCCGTGTATGTGTTATCGTTGCGTTTGAGTGTAGTTAATATTGGAGTGGTTCTAACTTTTCCTGATGCTAGTTTGTATATGATGTCCCAAGGATTCGCCTCATTTTGTGCTGAGCACAAGGTTTTCCAGGACTTTATTTTTTCTTGTTGTAATTTATCTTCATATTCTCTTTTCCCTTTTAAATAAGCTGTTTTTCTCTCCGTTCTTAGATGTTCACTATTGGTAGTCCTTTGGTATCTTCTTCGTAAAGCATTTGTTCTTTTCCTTAGTACTGTCAGCTCGTCTGTCCACCAAGGTACCGGTTTCTGGTCTGTCTGTCTCCTTGCTTTTGACACCTTGAACGCTGAATGACATGCTGATGTAATTCCTGAAAAACTAAGGTCCACTATTTCATTTACATTTTCGAAATTTTGCAACTTCTCACACATTTCTTGCTCCAGTTTGTCCAAATTTTTGTTGTTGTTGCTTTCACATTTTAAATTAATGGCCATGCTATTTATCAACTCCTTATCGAATGCCTGAAAATTGTCACTGTTAATTATATACCTCGGTCCCATATAGCCTGTAGTGCTTGAGAACTCTTGTTTACCGGGGTTAATATTAAACATTAAAATTTTGTGATCGGAGCAGCTCTCTTGTGTGCCACACTCCCAATCTGTGATGTGCCGTAGCATTAGGGTGTCTGATATCGTTAGGTCAACATGGCTGCTGCCTCTTGTCGATTCAAAAGTAGGTTCTGAAAGCTCATTTATTATGTAAAGATCGGATGTGGTAATATATTCTTCTAGAGACAATCCCCGTTTATTGGTTAGGACGTCGTGCCATGTTTTACTTCTAGCGTTGCTGTCAACTGCTAATATTAATCCTGTGCCTTTCGAATGGTTCACAATCTGTTCTATTTCCCTTACTTTACCTTCAATTTCCTGTGTTATGTCAAAATAAGCACTTATTCCGTAAATTTTGAAATCCCCATAACTCATTTCTACCATGACACAGTCTTCATGTGAAAGTTTTTTAATTAGAAGTACATCAATTTCTTTGTTATTTACAATGATGATTGCTCGTTTCCTCCCCTGTCCACATGCGTAAGTCCTGAAAGATTTAGGTATGCCAGCAAGGTGATTGTGTACAATGTAGGGTTCTTGGACAAAAGCTATATCTATATGTTGTTCACTCAATATGTGAATTAAGTTGTTTGTTGCAGCCCTTTTATGTTGTATATTAACCTGTATACAACGTAATGGTCTTAACTGTCTATTCCTTTGTTTTCCCATATTAGTAATCTATTTTTTCTACGTACCTCTTAAGCATAGCATTATAGCAACCACAACTTCTATCGAGTGAGGAATGATTCACATCGACAAGTGCCGCTTTGTTGTACTTATTGTAATTGATACAATTAATACAACGGTAGTTTGCCACGGCCGCTTCACATTGTTTCAGCTCATGACTTTGTGCGCAAAGGGGGCACACCACATTTCCAGTACATTCTTTTGCTGTATGGTTATATTTACTGCATTTGTAGCAGCGGGTAACTGACAAATAATCCTCACTCCTGCAAATGCTCCACCCTAATTTGATTTTCTTTCCCGCTAGGCGTTTCCTTGTTTCTGCATTGACTTCTATGACTAAGTTCTTATGCTTCTTCTTATCTAGAAAAGCAAACTTGGCTGTGATGTTGTTCCCATTTAGCGCCAAATCATTGTTCTGCGATATTATGGCTGCTACAGCATTATCAGTATTTATTTCTTTTGGAACATTAAAAATGATCAACTTCGGATTTCTCAATTTGGGTGTATAACTTTCTAATTCCTCCCCACAAACCTCTTTTATTTTATTAGAAATGGTATCTATGTCTGCCTTGTTTTCGGATTCTACCAATAGCTGATTATTATTATTATTATTATTATTATTATTATTATTATTATTATTATTATTATTATTATTATTATTATTATTATTATTATTATTATTATTATTATTATTATTATTATTATTATTATTATTATTATTATTATTATTATTATTATTATTATTATTATTATTATTATTATTATTATTATTATTATTATTATTATTATTATTATTATTATTATTATTATTATTATTATTATTATTATTATTATTATTATTATTATTATTATTATTATTATTATTATTATTATTATTATTATTATTATTATTATTATTATTATTATTATTATTATTATTATTATTATTATTATTATTATTATTATTATTATTATTATTATTATTATTATTATTATTATTATTATTATTATTATTATTATTATTATTATTATTATTATTATTATTATTATTATTATTATTATTATTATTATTATTATTATTATTATTATTATTATTATTATTATTATTATTATTATTATTATTATTATTATTATTATTATTATTATTATTATTATTATTATTATTATTATTATTATTATTATTATTATTATTATTATTATTATTATTATTATTATTATTATTATTATTATTATTATTATTATTATTATTATTATTATTATTATTATTATTATTATTATTATTATTATTATTATTATTATTATTATTATTATTATTATTATTATTATTATTATTATTATTATTATTATTATTATTATTATTATTATTATTATTACTGTTGTTGTATATTGGATAGCCCTACTTTTACACTCGAAATGTAGTCAAGTAGTCAATGTAAGAACACGTACGGTGTTGTTGATATCAGTGAATCAACTTTGAAAGCGTTAATGCAATTTCTTCTGGACATGGAATGCTCTGGACCAAAATATATTAGAATTGTCTCATTATTACATTTCTCCTGAATACACGGTGGTGATGTGCAAATATTTCCTATTATCCACAGTTAATCACTCAATTGGAATAGTTAATTAGTATAAGAAATATTTGATGGGTTTTTAGCGTGAAATGGATGAGAAGGCGGCAGCTTGTGTGGCCTTGATGATTTGCATGTCCCCAGTAGCTGGCTTTGTGCGATAGAGCCCAGACGCGATGCTATCTCTCTCTCTCGACCAAAAAGCTCTCACGTTGATTAGGGTCAGCATGGACACGTCCCAGCTCTTTACATTACGACCCTGCGCTTACCATGATTGAAGTATGTCACCTTCCACCTTTCCACGTTTGCATTACCAAATAAATAGCGATGAAAACATTGC
>JAUKNK010000340.1:15000-17500 GCA_030765055.1 Mantis religiosa | reverse complement strand
TGAACGCTTAGATAATACTTGCAAATGTTGCAGCCACGTGACACAAAGGCATTTTGATTTCTTCTTCTTTCTCCTTGTCACGTAGTCACGTTATATCATACATGGTCTCGCTGCGTGTGTGCGATAGGCTTGCGTAAATAACTCTCTTGTTACACATATTCTGCGATAAGCATACATATTTTGCCACGTAGTGCATCAATTATTATCTATATAGTCTATATAAATTAAATAAAACAAGGCAAAAGCAAGTGAGCAGCAGGCGGTAAGTTGATGCAATGAACTAGCTGCTTTTGATGTGTTTTGATTTGTACATATGTAATAATGATATAATGTAAAACTTATTAATGAAACACTGTAAAATGTAAGTACCAGATATATAAGCTAATGCCTTGTGTGTCGCCATAATGAAAAACTGAAGGAGATAAAATATCCTACTTTCATATTGTGATTCTCGCTGTGTGTGACTTTGTGGGCGGTGGCATTGATCTACGATAGCAAGCTAATCAATGAAGTGAGTTTTCGAGTGTTCCATGTCCAATACTGGATATTATCACTTGAATATGCAACTGCATCGACTAAATTGTGTCCTATCAAAATCTTAGCGCTTGAAACGATCCAACTTTCCATAGTAATAATACAGTGGTGTGAGTAGCTTTAGACTGCCCATAGAACGTTGCCAAATCTTTAGTCTGACAGGCTCAATCCTAACAACCTTCTCTACGTGGTTGGTAGCAACTGTGATAGACGGACATAACCGTGGCTATAAGGAAATCTTACCTCATGCTTAGGTGCCACGAAGAAATTAGTGGTTGCATTATTTTACTTTCTATACGTCATTTGTAATTTTACGTCCTTTAACGTTAAGTCATATCGAACGATGAATGGAATGAGTGAAATGATGCTTAAATGAGTCCGGGGTACTTAGAGCTTAGAGTTACCCGACATAACTCTTTTAGGATAAGGGAAAACCCCGGAAAAATCCTTATCCAGGTAACTCATCCTGACCAAGATTCGAACTTGGTAAATCTAAAACTTGATGCAGACTCGCAACTGGCCATTTTTATGCATAATTACAAATCTTATCCTATAATTATTCGCTATCGAGGTGATTGGCAGAGGCAAAAAGGACAAATATATATGTATATATAATTGACTGAATCTGTTGAGGAATCCAATGAAATATATGTAATTGTACGCAAAGTATGTGTTACGTAGGCTATTGGTGACATGAGGCTTATTGACGGCCTTTAACTGTTGATTGTTTAAGCATACCATGCTATCTACAATAGGAATATTTACTTTTAGTTTATATATAAAGAGATATCAATTCCATACATACAAATGATTTACTTGTGCTTTACTCACCGTTACGCAGACTTACGCCCGTTTGGAGAAGAAATTCATTCACTCTTTCGTCCCAGTTTCCAAAGTAAATAGTGTTCCTTATCAAAAATTGGGCAACGAATTTTCTATAGCTATACACTGTTCTCCAAAATAGTTGGCAATAAGATGTGGGATGTAAAACTGCACTAAAACTAAAGGTGATAAAGGCATTTGTATTACAAATGCTGTTTCCAAAAGTTGCATGTTGTTTGAAATTAGAAATTTTTGATTTTCTTGCTATTCTTCTCATATATTCCAGAGGTACAAGTGCACAATTTTATTACTGTTCGTTTTTGTTGTGAAACAGGTAATAAAAATAATAATTAATAATAATAATAATAATAATAATAATAATAATAATAATAATAATAATAATAATAATAATAATAATAATAATAATAATAATAATAATAATAATAATAATAATAATAATAATAATAATAATAATAATAATAATAATAATAATAATAATAATAATAATAATAATAATAATAATAATAATAATAATAATAATAATAATAATAATAATAATAATAATAATAATAATAATAATAATAATAATAATAATAATAATAATAATAATAATAATAATAATAATAATAATAATAATAATAATAATAATAATAATAATAATAATAATAATAATAATAATAATAATATAATAATAATAATAATAATAATAATAATAATAATAATAATAATAATAATAATAATAATAATAATAATAATAATAATAATAATAATAATAATAATAATAATATAATAATAATAATAATAATAATAATAATAATAATAATAATAATAATAATAATAATAATAATAATAATAATAATAATAATAATAATAATAATAATAATAATAATAATAATAATAATAATAATAATAATAATAATAATAATAATAATAATAATAATAATAATAATAATAATAATAATAATAATAATAATAATAATAATAATAATAATAATAATAATAATAATAATAATAATAATAATAATAATAATAATAATAATAATAATAATAATAATAATAATAATAATAATAATAATAATAATAATAATAATAATAATAATAATAATAATAATAATAATAATAATAATAATAATAATAATAATAA
>JAUKNK010000340.1:0-12500 GCA_030765055.1 Mantis religiosa | reverse complement strand
ACTATATAACACTACTACTATATAACACTACTACTATATAACACTACTACTATATAACATTACTACTATATAACACTACTACTATATAACATTACTACTATATAACATTACTACTATATAACATTACTACTATATAACATTACTACTATATAACACTACTACTATATAACATTACTACTATATAACATTACTACTATATAACATTACTACTATATAACATTACTACTATATAACATTACTATATAACATTACTACTATATAACATTACTACTATATAACACTACTATATAACATTACTACTATATAACATTACTACTATATAACATTACTACTATATAACACTACTACTATATAACATTACTACTATATAACATTACTACTATATAACATTACTACTATATAACATTACTACTATATAACATTACTACTATATAACATTACTACTATATAACATTACTACTATATAACACTACTATATAACATTACTACTATATAACACTACTATATAACATTACTACTATATAACACTACTACTATATAACATTACTACTATATAACATTACTATATAACATTACTACTATATAACACTACTACTATATAACATTACTACTATATAACACTACTATATAACATTACTACTATATAACACTACTACTATATAACATTACTACTATATAACATTACTACTATATAACATTACTACTATATAACATTACTACTATATAACATTACTATATAACATTACTACTATATAACACTACTACTATATAACATTACTACTATATAACACTACTATATAACATTACTACTATATAACACTACTACTATATAACATTACTACTATATAACATTACTACTATATAACATTACTACTATATAACATTACTACTATATAACACTACTATATAACATTACTACTATATAACATTACTACTATATAACATTACTATATAACACTACTAGCTATATAACATTACTACTATATAACATTACTACTATATAACACTACTACTATATAACATTACTACTATATAACATTACTACTATATAACATTACTACTATATAACACTACTACTATATAACATTACTACTATATAACATTACTACTATATAACATTACTATATAACACTACTACTATATAACATTACTACTATATAACATTACTACTATATAACACTACTATATAACATTACTACTATATAACACTACTACTATATAACATTACTACTATATAACATTACTATATAACGATTACTACTATATAACACTACTACTATATAACATTACTACTATATAACACTACTATATAACATTACTACTATATAACACTACTACTATATAACATTACTACTATATAACATTACTACTATATAACATTACTACTATATAACATTACTACTATATAACACTACTACTATATAACACTACTACTATATAACATTACTACTATATAACATTACTACTATATAACATTACTACTATATAACATTACTACTATATAACACTACTACTATATAACATTACTACTATATAACACTACTACTATATAACACTACTACTATATAACATTACTACTATATAACATTACTACTATATAACATTACTACTATATAACATTATTACTATATAACATTACTACTATATAACATTACTACTATATAACATTACTACTATATAACATTACTACTATATAACACTACTACTATATAACATTACTACTATATAACATTACTATATAACACTACTACTATATAACATTACTACTATATAACATTACTACTATATAACACTACTACTATATAACATTACTACTATATAACATTACTACTATATAACATTACTACTATATAACATTACTACTATATAACACTACTACTATATAACACTACTACTATATAACATTACTACTATATAACATTACTACTATATAACATTACTACTATATAACACTACTACTATATAACATTACTACTATATAACACTACTACTATATAACATTACTACTATATAACATTACTACTATATAACACTACTACTATATAACATTACTACTATATAACATTACTACTATATAACACTACTACTATATAACACTACTACTATATAACATTACTACTATATAACATTACTACTATATAACACTACTACTATATAACATTACTACTATATAACACTACTACTATATAACATTACTACTATATAACATTACTACTATATAACACTACTACTATATAACACTACTACTATATAACATTACTACTATATAACATTACTACTATATAACACTACTACTATATAACATTACTACTATATAACATTACTACTATATAACATTACTACTATATAACATTACTACTATATAACACTACTACTATATAACATTACTACTATATAACACTACTACTATATAACATTACTACTATATAACATTACTACTATATAACATTACTACTATATAACATTACTACTATATAACATTACTACTATATAACACTACTACTATATAACATTACTACTATATAACATTACTACTATAACACTACTACTATATAACATTACTACTATATAACATTACTACTATATAACATTACTACTATATAACATTACTACTATATAACACTACTACATATACTATATAACATTACTACTATATAACATTACTACTATATAACATTACTACTATATAACACTACTACTATATAACATTACTACTATATAACATTACTACTATATAACATTACTATATAACACTACTACTATATAACATTACTACTATATAACACTACTACTATATAACATTACTACTATATAACATTACTACTATATAACATTACTATATAACACTACTACTATATAACATTACTACTATATAACACTACTACTATATAACATTACTACTATATAACATTACTACTATATAACATTACTATATAACACTACTACTATATAACATTACTACTATATAACACTACTACTATATAACATTACTACTATATAACATTACTACTATATAACATTACTATATAACATTACTACTATATAACACTACTACTATATAACATTACTACTATATAACATTACTACTATATAACATTACTATATAACACTACTACTATATAACATTACTACTATATAACATTACTACTATATAACATTACTACTATATAACATTACTACTATATAACACTATTACTATATAACATTACTACTATATAACATTACTACTATATAACATTACTACTATATAACATTACTATATAACATTACTACTATATAACATTACTACTATATAACATTACTATATAACATTACTACTATATAACACTACTACTATATAACACTACTACTATATAACATTACTACTATATAACATTACTACTATATAACATTACTACTATATAACATTACTACTATATAACATTACTACTATATAACATTACTACTATATAACACTACTACTATATAACATTACTACTATATAACATTACTACTATATAACATTACTACTATATAACATTACTACTATATAACATTACTATATAACACTACTACTATATAACATTACTACTATATAACATTACTACTATAACATTACTACTATATAACATTACTACTATATAACATTACTACTATATAACATTACTACTATATAACATTACTACTATATAACACTACTACTATATAACATTACTACTATATAACATTACTACTATATAACATTACTACTATATAACATTACTACTATATAACATTACTACTATATAACATTACTACTATATAACATTACTACTATATAACATTACTACTATATAGACATTACTACTATATAACATTACTACTATATAACATTACTACTATATAACACTACTACTATATAACATTACTACTATATAACACTACTACTATATAACATTACTACTATATAACATTACTACTATATAACATTACTACTATATAACATTACTACTATATAACATTACTACTATATAACATTACTACTATATAACACTACTACTATATAACATTACTACTATATAACATTACTACTATATAACATTACTACTATATAACATTACTACTATATAACATTACTACTATATAACATTACTACTATATAACATTACTACTATATAACATTACTACTATATAACATTACTACTATATAACATTACTACTATATAACATTACTACTATATAACATTACTACTATAACACTACTACTATATAACATTACTACTATATAACATTACTACTATATAACACTACTACTATATAACATTACTACTATATAACATTACTACTATATAACATTACTACTATATAACATTACTACTATATAACATTACTACTATATAACATTACTACTATATAACATTACTACTATATAACATTACTACTATATAACATTACTACTATATAACATTACTACTATATAACACTACTACTATATAACATTACTACTATATAACATTACTACTATATAACATTACTACTATATAACATTACTACTATATAACATTACTACTATATAACACTACTACTATATAACATTACTACTATATAACATTACTACTATATAACATTACTACTATATAACATTACTACTATATAACATTACTACTATATAACATTACTACTATATAACATTACTACTATATAACATTACTACTATATAACATTACTACTATATAACATTACTACTATATAACATTACTACTATATAACATTACTACTATATAACATTACTACTATATAACATTACTACTATATAACATACTACTATATAACATTACTACTATATAACATTACTACTATATAACACTACTACTATATAACATTACTACTATATAACACTACTACTATATAACATTACTACTATATAACACTACTACTATATAACATTACTACTATATAACATTACTACTATATAACATTACTACTATATAACACTACTACTATATAACATTACTACTATATAACACTACTACTATATAACATTACTACTATATAACATTACTACTATATAACATTACTACTATATAACATTACTACTATATAACATTACTACTATATAACATTACTACTATATAACACTACTACTATATAACATTACTACTATATAACATTACTACTATATAACATTACTACTATATAACATTACTACTATATAACATTACTACTATATAACATTACTACTATATAACATTACTACTATATAACATTACTACTATATAACATTACTACTATATAACACTTACTACTATATAACACTACTACTATATAACATTACTACTATATAACATTACTACTATATAACATTACTACTATATAACATTACTACTATATAACATTACTACTATATAACATTACTACTATAACACTACTACTATATAACATTACTACTATATAACATTACTACTATATAACATTACTATATAACACTACTACTATATAACATTACTACTATATAACACTTACTACTATATAACATTACTACTATATAACATTACTACTATAACATTACTATATACACTACTACTATTAACATTACTACTATATAACATTACTACTATATAACATTACTACTATATAACATTACTACTATAACATTACTACTATATAACATTACTACTATATAACATTACTACTATATAACATTACTACTATATAACATTACTACTATATAACATTACTACTATATAACATTACTATACATTACTATAACACTACTACTATATAACATTACTACTATATAACATTACTACTATATAACATTACTACTATATAACATTACTACTATATAACACTACTACTATATAACATTACTACTATATAACACTACTACTATATAACATTACTACTATATAACATTACTACTATATAACATTACTATATAACACTACTACTATATAACATTACTACTATATAACATTACTACTATATAACACTACTACTATATAACATTACTACTATATAACATTACTACTATATAACATTACTACTATATAACATTACTACTATATAACACTACTACTATATAACATTACTACTATATAACATTACTACTATATAACATTACTACTATATAACATTACTACTATATAACATTACTACTATATAACACTACTACTATATAACATTACTACTATATAACATTACTACTATATAACATTACTACTATATAACATTACTACTATATAACATTACTACTATATAACATTACTACTATATAACATTACTACTATATAACATTACTACTATATAACATTACTACTATATAACATTACTACTATATAACATTACTACTATATAACATTACTACTATATAACATTACTACTATATAACATTACTACTATATAACATTACTACTATATAACATTACTACTATATAACATTACTACTATATAACATTACTACTATATAACATTACTACTATATAACATTACTACTATATAACACTACTACTATATAACATTACTACTATATAACATTACTACTATATAACATTACTACTATATAACATTACTACTATATAACATTACTACTATATAACATTACTACTATATAACATTACTACTATATAACATTACTACTATATAACATTACTACTATATAACATTACTACTATATAACATTACTACTATATAACACTACTACTATATAACATTACTACTATATAACATTACTACTATATAACATTACTACTATATAACATTACTACTATATAACATTACTACTATATAACATTACTATATAACTACTACTATATAACATTACTACTATAACACTACTATATAACATTACTACTATATAACATTACTACTATATAACATTACTACTATATAACATTACTACTATATAACATTACTACTATATAACATTACTACTATATAACATTACTACTATATAACATTACTACTATATAACATTACTACTATATAACATTACTACTATATAACACTACTACTATATAACATTACTACTATATAACATTACTATATAACATTACTACTATATAACATTACTACTATATAACATTACTACTATATAACATTACTATATAACATTACTACTATATAACATTACTACTATATAACATTACTACTATATAACATTACTACTATATAACATTACTACTATATAACATTACTACTATATAACATTACTACTATATAACATTACTACTATATAACATTACTACTATATAACATTACTACTATATAACACTACTACTATATAACATTACTACTATATAACATTACTACTATATAACATTACTACTATATAACATTACTACTATATAACATTACTACTATATAACATTACTATATAACAATTACTACTATATAACATTACTACTATATAACATTACTACTATATAACATTACTACTATATAACATTACTACTATATAACATTACTACTATATAACATTACTACTATATAACATTACTACTATATAACATTACTACTATATAACATTACTACTATATAACATTACTACTATATAACATTACTACTATATAACATTACTACTATATAACATTACTACTATATAACATTACTACTATATAACATTACTACTATATACATACTACTATATAACATTACTACTATATAACATTACTACTATATAACATTACTACTATATAACATTACTACTATATAACATTACTACTATATAACATTACTACTATATAACATTACTACTATATAACATTACTACTATATAACATTACTACTATATAACATTACTACTATATAACATTACTACTATATAACATTACTACTATATAACATTACTACTATATAACATTACTACTATATAACATTACTACTATATAACATTACTACTATATAACATTACTACTATATAACACTACTATATAACATTACTATATAACACTACTACTATATAACATTACTACTATATAACATTACTACTATATAACATTACTACTATATAACACTACTATATAACATTACTATATAACATTACTACTATATAACATTACTACTATATAACATTACTACTATATAACATTACTACTATATAACATTACTACTATATAACATTACTACTATATAACATTACTACTATATAACATTACTACTATATAACATTACTACTATATAACATTACTACTATATAACATTACTATATAACATTACTACTATATAACATTACTACTATATAACATTACTACTATATAACATTACTACTATATAACATTACTACTATATAACATTACTACTATATAACACTACTACTATATAACATACTACTATATAACATTACTACTATATAACATTACTACTATATAACATTACTACTATATAACATTACTACTATATAACATTACTACTATATAACATTACTACTATATAACATTACTACTATATAACACTACTACTATATAACATTACTACTATATAACATTACTACTATATAACACTACTACTATATAACATTACTACTATATAACATTACTACTATATAACATTACTACTATATAACATTACTACTATATAACATTACTACTATATAACATTACTATATAACATTACTACTATATAACATTACTACTATATAACATTACTACTATATAACATTACTACTATATAACATTACTACTATATAACATTACTACTATATAACACTACTACTATATAACATTACTACTATATAACATTACTACTATATAACATTACTACTATATAACATTACTACTATATAACATTACTACTATATAACATTACTACTATATAACATTACTACTATATAACATTACTACTATATAACATTACTACTATATAACATTACTATATAACATTACTATATAACATTACTACTATATAACATTACTACTATATAACATTACTACTATATAACACTACTACTATATAACATTACTACTATATAACATTACTATATAACATTACTACTATATAACACTACTACTATATAACATTACTACTATATAACACTACTACTATATAACATTACTACTATATAACACTACTACTATATAACATTACTACTATATAACACTACTTACTATATAACATTACTACTATATAACATTACTACTATATAACATTACTACTATATAACATTACTATATAACATTACTACTATATAACACTACTACTATATAACATTACTACTATATAACATTACTACTATATAACATTACTATATAACATTACTACTATATAACATTACTATATAACATTACTACTATATAACATTACTACTATATAACATTACTACTATATAACACTACTACTATATAACATTACTACTATATAACACTACTACTATATAACATTACTACTATATAACTTACTACTATATAACATTACTATATAACATTACTACTATATAACATTACTACTATATAACATTACTACTATATAACACTACTACTATATAACATTACTACTATATAACACTACTACTATATAACATTACTACTATATAACACTACTACTATATAACATTACTACTATATAACATTACTACTATATAACATTACTACTATATAACATTACTACTATATAACACTACTACTATATAACATTACTACTATATAACATTACTACTATATAACATTACTATATAACATTACTACTATATAACACTACTACTATATAACATTACTACTATATAACATTACTATATAACATTACTACTATATAACATTACTACTATATAACATTACTACTATATAACACTACTACTATATAACATTACTACTATATAACACTACTACTATATAACATTACTACTATATAACACTACTACTATATAACATTACTACTATATAACACTACTACTATATAACATTACTACTATATAACACTACTACTATATAACATTACTACTATATAACATTACTACTATATAACATTACTATATAACATTACTACTATATAACATTACTACTATATAACATTACTACTATATAACATTACTACTATATAACATTACTACTATATAACATTACTACTATATAACATTACTACTATATAACATTACTACTATATAACACTACTACTATATAACATTACTATATAACATTACTACTATATAACATTACTACTATATAACATTACTACTATATAACATTACTACTATATAACATTACTACTATATAACATTACTACTATATAACATTACTACTATATAACATTACTACTATATAACATTACTACTATATAACATTACTACTATATAACACTACTATATAACATTACTACTATATAACACTACTATATAACATTACTACTATATAACACTACTACTATATAACATTACTACTATATAACATTACTATATAACATTACTACTATATAACACTACTATATAACATTACTACTATATAACACTACTACTATATAACATTACTACTATATAACACTACTACTATATAACATTACTACTATATAACATTACTACTATATAACATTACTACTATATAACATTACTACTATATAACATTACTACTATATAACATTACTACTATATAACATTACTACTATATAACATTACTACTATATAACACTACTACTATATACATTACTACTATATAACATTACTACTATATAACATTACTACTATATAACATTACTACTATATAACATTACTACTATATAACACTACTATATAACATTACTACTATATAACACTACTACTATATAACATTACTACTATATAACATTACTATATAACATTACTACTATATAACATTACTACTATATAACACTACTACTATATAACATTACTACTATATAACATTACTACTATATAACATTACTACTATATAACACTACTACTATATAACATTACTACTATATAACATTACTACTATATAACACTACTATATAACATTACTACTATATAACACTACTATATAACATTACTACTATATAACACTACTACTATATAACATTACTACTATATAACATTACTATATAACATTACTACTATATAACACTACTACTATATAACATTACTACTATATAACACTACTACTATATAACATTACTACTATATAACATTACTACTATATAACATTACTACTATATAACATTACTACTATATAACATTACTACTATATAACATTACTACTATATAACACTACTACTATATAACATTACTACTATATAACATTACTACTATATAACATTACTACTATATAACATTACTACTATAACATTACTACTATATAACATTACTACTATATAACACTACTATATAACATTACTACTATATAACATTACTACTATATAACATTACTACTATATAACACTACTACTATATAACATTACTACTATATAACATTACTACTATATAACATTACTACTATATAACATTACTACTATATAACATTACTACTATATAACACTACTACTATATAACACTACTACTATATAACATTACTACTATATAACACTACTACTATATAACACTACTACTATATAACATTACTACTATATAACATTACTACTATATAACACTACTACTATATAACATTACTACTATATAACATTACTACTATATAACACTTACTACTATATAACATTACTACTATATAACATTACTACTATATAACATTACTACTATATAACATTACTACTATATACATTACTACTATATAACATTACTACTATATAACATTACTACTATATAACATTACTACTATATAACATTACTACTATATAACATTACTACTATATAACATTACTACTATTATAACATTACTACTATATAACATTACTACTATATAACATTACTACTATATAACATTACTACTATATAACATTACTACTATATAACATTACTACTATATAACACTACTACTATATAACATTACTACTATATAACATTACTACTATATAACACTACTACTATATAACACTACTACTATATAACATTACTACTATATAACATTACTACTATATAACACTACTACTATATAACATTACTACTATATAACACTACTACTATATAACACTACTACTATATAACATTACTACTATATAACATTACTACTATATAACACTACTACTATATAACATTACTACTATATAACACTACTACTATATAACACTACTACTATATAACATTACTACTATATAACATTACTACTATATAACATTACTACTATATAACATTACTACTATATAACATTACTACTATATAACATTACTACTATATAACATTACTACTATATAACATTACTACTATATAACACTACTACTATATAACATTACTACTATATAACATTACTATATAACACTACTACTATATAACATTACTACTATATAACATTACTACTATATAACACTACTACTATATAACATTACTACTATATAACATTACTACTATATAACATTACTACTATATAACATTACTACTATATAACACTACTACTATATAACACTACTACTATATAACATTACTACTATATAACATTAATATATAACACTAC